>CM076569.1:751401357-751492505 GCA_034641835.2 Pinus albicaulis
TTCACCCTTTTTTTTAAAAAAAAATTATCCTACCGACTTCAAGCAATAAAAAATTATATATGGTATCTCTCAGCTAGGAAGGAAATGAATTGTGGACTTTTTCCAAATGGCTCACATACAATGTAGAACAATAATTTTTAGTTGACAGTTTCTTTATGTGTGAAAGGTTGACCTACAACCCCTTTTCAAATAAATTATATAACTGCCCATGAGGATATAATTAAGCACATAACATTTTTATACCACTTATGACATTGTAATATATTTTAAGGAAACATGTTATATTGGCAAGAGGGGGCAGCTGGAAATGGCTAAAAAAAAGATCCACTCCAATAAATCATGTTACGTCGGATTCTGTTCAAACTGTACGCAACTCACAAACCCCTTTCGTTTATGTAATATAAATTTAGAGCACGGTTCATGCACATAGTTGGGGATGACTCAATGTTAACTATGGCATATGACCTCCTCATTCAGAACAACCCTGCCTCCCAGAATATGGATGTTATCACTCAAAATGTGCTCCACTAGCTTTCTGCAATGGAATGCTCTGGTCCACTAATTATTCGGAATAAATATTTTCTTTTGCCATAGATTATTTTAATCAGCTTTATGTTTTAGTGTGGATTTTTTTTTCCTTCCGGAAAATCCAGTCAATTGTTTGTTTCGCTGTTTAAAAAGGAACAAACTTACACTCCTCTAAATATTTCTAGATCTTAAATTAAAGCCCAGTCTTGTCCTCTAAATATCTCTAGATCTTAAATTAAATCCCAAAATCATTGTTCTTCTCATAACTAACGTCGATTTCTATTGCTGCACCGTGCTTTTTGGTTTTTTTCTCAAATTTTAAAAATCTGTTTTGCTGCAGACAGGCTTCTCTATTCAGAGAATATGAATATTTTCTCATATGTTTTCTAATCATAGCCGGAATCCAAGTAGCTAGTTTGATCACAATAAGGTTTTAATTTTAAAGGACTTCATTAACTTTGATATAACAAATTCTTCAGCCAGTTTTACCTTGCTATATCATTATCAACATGTATATCTCCTCATATTGAAACATTAGATATTTTATATTTTTCTCATACATGTATTTATACATTAGGTTATATACTATGTATTGCCAAGTTTCAAGAATGGGAGGGGGGCATACGGACCTCTTCTTTCTCCCCGGAATATAACAAAAATCTAGAAAATATTAAATTTACTAATATTAACAGTAATTAATCACAAATAAGCAATGCAATATTTGATACTGCATCAACTACCTACAGATCTTATATCCTTTGAAGATGGTATTAATCGACATCAGTTTGTGTGTTTAAGTGCATTAGTCTCTATAATTTCAACTAAGAACATGAATATACAAGTTATATTACCAATGTCTTATTCCTATGTTGGCATTTTTTCTATATTAATGCTCCGACTTACTGACCCTTCTCTATGTTTTTTTAATTCCTTTTATTATTCAGATAATGAAGTATCATACAGACAATGAAATATGTTTCTAGGATGCAAGTTTGAAATTTTTTTCAAACCAAGTCAAATGTTATGGTAAGAATTCAAAATTTTGTGATAAAATTTACGGAAATAGAAATTGTGATAAAATCTAGAAATTTTGTGATAAAATATACTTGTAATGCATGATTAAAGATGTTCTTACAAGTGAAATAATCCTTACTTGGGTGAACTGGATAGCTGCAAACATCAACAAGCTCCATAAAACAAATTTTTAGAAACTGGCATCAACAGAAATGATGCCACCAACAAATAGATAGCTATGTTATCTGGAAAAACAAAAGCACACTTTTTGCAGGAAAAAAAGAAAACACTAAGCACTCTGGGCAGAACAAAGACACTTGCAGATAAATGAAAAAAAAAAACACTAAGCACTCTAGCCAGAAACAAAGACACTTGAAGATAAATGAAGTGAAATGGTATCTTGAAAATACAAGAGCACACTGCTGCTTGTAAAAAAACAAAAGTAAATGGTATCTGAAAAATACAAGAGCGCACTGCTACTTGGGAAAAACAAAAGCACACTCATAGAAGAATAAAGGCCACAGACAGAGCAGAACAAAGGCCATAGACAGAGAAGAACAAAGGCCATGGCCAGAGCAGAACACCAGAGCACCAACACGAACATATTTGCATGTCATCACGAACACGTAAGTTTGCATGTGGTTGTACGTCTAGATTTGCATGTGATTTTACGACCTGGAAGCTCATGCGAAAATGGGCTATATACTATGGCTTATATTTTGTGTCTTAACACTTAATGCTAACCATCATTACTTGGTTATGGAAAAATAGATTGAAAACATGCTCTTTTAACCCAAGTTTTAGTTTTTAGTGCAGTGTGTATCTCTCTGCCTCGAAATAAGGCCAAATAAGATGTCAAAATTTTTCATTGGCTAATAAAACGTAATGTCAATATTTAAGAGGTATTTAAGAGGGTGAACAAAAAATACACTAAAACAACAAACTTAAGGTTTGACAAAATAATTTGACTTTAATCATATGCTTTTTTAAATTTTGGCTCATATTTTAAATAAGATCCATTACAATAGTCCCTGATGCCTTATGGCAAGGACTAATAATACAATTATTGATCCTCCTTACTCTATCAGCACCGAGGAATTATATTTCGAAGTGCATGAGGTCATTATGGTGGGTTAGGCACAATGTATGGGAAACATCGGCAAAAATATTCAGTTGTGTTCTTTTGCTAGAAACTAGTGTTGTGAGTTATCTGCATTTTGATGGTTTTTAAAATTATTATTTTTTATTAAATCCTCAAAAAAAAATCTACCCTGATATGATGCATTCATATCACGCACTAGTGCACTTAATTTACTTTAAAGAATCGTTGTATTTTAATATAATTTTTCAAAAATAAGAAATGTTATTTTAGTATTATATAATAATAATGGTTATTGGTGCATCTTATTACATAAGCTTCAGTTAATTAATTTTTTAGAAGCACCAATGCATGCTATTTATTATGTGCACTGGTTGATAATTTCTGCAAAAGCCTCCAACCATTTGTCTCCACTAGCAACCTCTAGTATTACCAAAGAATGGATAAATTTTGGGGGAAATTTCTACAAAAATCTTTGCTATAAGGTTTTCTCCGTATATTTTTATGATACTGAACAAAGGCTTTCAAGTTGGATGCAACTAAGTGTCATGGCATCGAAAAAATGCTTTCTAGTTGGGTGCAACCATGTAGAGAAGGTGGAGATGAAATCATTAAAGTGACCATGTAGACCATGTAGAGAAGGTGGCGATGAAATCATTAAAGCCTTTAGAGAAATTTTAATGAGAATAGAGGTCATAGAAATTACCCAAGGAAGAGAAACCAATATAGGTGTACATGATTAGGAGAGAGATATTGATATCGACCATTTGAATCCTCCAATTGGCTTCCCAATCTTCTATTGCGCCCTTGACACTCTCAACACTTAATTAACACAACCGAAATCAAGTAGATGCACATTTTCTATTCACACAAATTTTATTTTATACAAATTGTTATGATTCACACAGTTTATGGACCTTTCTCTACCCCAACTTACAATACATTTATGCAAATACATGTAAACCAAAATTGGTTTGAGATCTTAAACTATCTCTTAGATCCTAAAAATCCTCACAATATCTCATTCAAATCCTTCACCCTTGCTAACAAATACATAAATCAAATATATGGAGAATATCTCTTCACTATTTTTCCACTTTTAAACAACTTTCCTCAAATATATATACATGTTGATGAGGAAATTCTCTCCTCATTTCCTAACTAAATCTCTACAAAATCAAATCCCTATTTCATTGAAAAGCAATTCTTATCCTTTAATTACATTAATTTGGCTTAAATTAAACCAACCTAGATTCATCTTAACTTTGGATTTACCAAACCCCCAGAGGGATCAAATCTCTTGAGATGCAAACATATTTTAGAGTGAAAAGAGCTTTGATCCTTCTAGGCCCTTTGTAGATTCAGAGTTAAGATGGATCTTAGATGGTATAATATATATGTAGTTGAGATTGAAATATTTTATTTATAATTCACATTCTCCACATTACATTTAATTATTTTTATTATTAATATTTTCTAAATATTCCAAATCAAATCCATATTAATCATTGAAATAATTACAAATATCCTTTATACATTGAATTAGAAAGTAGCTATTAATGGAACAAGAATTCTCTCAATCTTTCTCTATTAATTGCAAATTGTAGCTATTAATTAAAAATTTACTCAATGGTATTGAAATATTTTATTTATAACCTAATTTAAACTTGTCTTTCTTATTGATATTTGTAAAATCTTATGTATCAACTCTATATTAGAAATAAAATAAATTGCATCTCTCTAGTTATGGAAAGTGAAAATATAAAAAAAAAATCTAAGTTAAATTACTTTATTTTTCTCTATATAAAGTAGATATAAAATTATGCTATTTAATATAGACATTTAAATATTTTACGAAACATTTTTTCTTTTAAGTATCACATGTAAAATAAATGTAGAATGAATTACACATCATGTAATATCAATAATACTATTTCTTGTCATCACCATATTAAGTATTGAATAAATTATGTTTCTTCAGCGTTGTAAAAAGTAAATTATATTTTTTTACTCATCTCCATAAAGAGTGAAGAAATTACATTTCTTCTTCATACTAAAAGGTAAATTATTTTTTTTACTTTCTGTTACTTTATATTTCTATGTAAAGTTATGTAAAATTAAGGTGCAAATTGAAGTATTCTAATTATAGTCTACATAAATTTCTTTTATTGTTACTATTTTTAAATTGTTAATTTAAATTATTATTTTAATATTTTTAAATGTAAAGTTACTTAACAACACCTCTCCCATACTGGGTTGTAGAGCCTCTGAATGCAATTAGTGGAACCCACTCTCTTTAGTAAATGTGGCAAAGCCTCTTAGGTCTTGTTGACTTGAAAAATTCTCCTGCATCATATATATGATGAAAGAGAAGAGAAAACCACCATTGAAAAGATATAAGCAAATCTTGGACCAAAAGGAAAAGTGATAAGGGAAATTATAATATTGGGAAGTGGTCCTATATTAGATGGTTTCATCTATATGGAAGCATTAATCCTTACTTGCTTATTCACTATATTGTATAAATATAAAAGTATTTCTAATTCAATTAACAAATTGAAGATCCCTGGGGAGTTAAT
The DNA here is from genome assembly GCA_034641835.2 of Pinus albicaulis. Taxonomy (NCBI): domain Eukaryota; kingdom Viridiplantae; phylum Streptophyta; class Pinopsida; order Pinales; family Pinaceae; genus Pinus; species Pinus albicaulis. The sequence continues at coordinate 751,406,578 of CM076569.1, forward strand.
TTCACATATACAAAAGTTAAATGGCCATGCCTCCTAATGATGGGATAACCTACAATTGGAGAGCCAATGTAGAGGAACAAATAAAATCAAGAATTTGGGTAGATTGGTAGTGAAGCTAATATATTCAAATTTCTTATTATTGATTTTAAATGATATTGTTGCAATATTTTAGAGTAAAATGTAGATGGAGAGGTCAATAAATGACTATACCAAAAAAAATTTACATGTTGTCAATAAGATTTGGAGAAAGTGAGGAAAATATCAAGTTGATTACAATGTACATGAGTGGACTAAGGTTCTCCCTTCAAGATTATTTTTGCATGTTACGTTTCAAATCTACAGTTTTGCATGTTACATTTCAAATCTATAAGAGTTATACTACTGAGATTTAAGCGTTGAAGAGATGCTAGCAAGAAAGTAGGAACATTGAGAGGAAAACAAAGTGAAAAGAAGGATTATAAAACCAATAACATCGCTATGAAACAAAATGTTAGAAGAGGAAATGACACTTATAGGAAGAGGTTTATGTTGTAAACTCAATCATGATATATGTCTCAAGCATGGAGCTCATAAACATCATGCATAAAAATTTCCAGAGACATATAGGCGGCTAGGAAGAGCCAAAATGAAAAAGTGCATGTTATTGATGTTATGGAATTGGCTATAGAAGTAGAGCTAATCCTACTATAGTTAACAAAAGGGAGACTCTAATGTTTCAAAGAATAGTATTGCAACTTAACAAACATCTTGGGAATGAACGCAAGCAAAGGAAAATCATCCTCAAAATAATTTGATTATAATTGGTGGTAGTAGCAAGAACCTTATAGCTACAAAAGTTGTTTAGAAATAAAATATAAAGTAAACAACTCACTCAAATTAGCATCAGGTATCATGGTTGAACATAAAGGCACTATGCCTCAATAGTGCATGATTACTTTTCATATCAATATTTATAATATAATGTCCTTTATGCTGTTTTGGGCATGGACATGTGTCACATCTGATTGGAGAGACCGTGGAAATATGATAGAGGTGTTGTCCACGATGGGAAAAATAACACTTATCTATTCAAGAAAGAAGGAAGTTAACTTCATCCACTAAAGGAATAGAAAGGAGAGAATATTGGTTTATGTTGTGCCTAATGATGGAAATTGTGTAGGAAGTCAAGAAGTCTGAGAAGATTAGTTTTGTTGACAACAAATTTGAAGAAGAAAGATATGTGTTGAGTAACATTATGTCAAAGAAATATTGATCAAAGGCTCAGTATTTTAACTCAAAAATTAAAGTGATAAAAATTGAATGAAACTATAATGACATCGACTAACCTGTCGCAAGGAATCCAATGCAACTTGTTTTGTTGAAAACCGAGTTCGGATGAAGGAGTTATGGTCTGCTGATCGTCGTTTAGAACAGGAAATTTTTTATTAAACTTGATAACATGGCAACCCAGTCAACATTCAGGGAATCTTCTTCAGTTTTTGTCCAACGGGACTATGACAAGTGTCACTACGGGATTCGCTAGTTTTATTTGTGAAGGTAAAATTTGTCCAATGACCTCCTAAGGTTGAAGTTTGGGTTTATAGATTTATGTGCTGGAAATCAATTTTTTTTTGTTATTTAAAATATATATATATATATATATATATATATATATATATATATATATATATATATATTATTCCACATATAATATGTTTTTTATTAAACCCCAAATTAACATTAATACCATGGCATTACAAACCATATGGTCTGTTGGCAAACTATGGTGGAAGACTTATCATTGTTCAAACATGGCGTATTAAGGTTTGAAAGGCATGAATATGTGGCATATTTATTTTATAAACCATATATATATATATATATATATATATATATTATTCCACATATAATATGTTTTTTATTAAACCCCAAATCAACATTAATACCATGGCATTACAAACCATATGGTCTGTTGGCAAACTATGGTGGAAGACTTATCATTATTCAAACATGGCGTATTAAGGTTCGAAAGGCATGAATATGTGGCATATTTATTTTATAAACCATATAGTCCGCATCAAATATTCGTGAGCAAACTATGGTGGAAGACTTATCATTGTTCAAACATGGCGTATTAAGGTTCGAAAGGCATGAATATATGGCATATTTATTTTATAAACCATAGTGGAAGACTTATCATTGTTCAAACATGGCGTATTAAGGTTCGAAAGGCATGAATATGTGGCATATTTATTTTATAAACCATATATTCTGTTATTTTATAAACCATATAGTCTGGAAGACTTATCATTGTTCAAACATGGCATATTAAGGTTTGAAAGGCATGAATATTGATGCAGGGCTAACCCTGCAAAACCCAGAATCTCTCCAATATTATGCATATAAAAATTCATCTTCAATAACTGCCCCAAATAAGACTCTAATCTGGGAAATTTCACACACTTTCATTTGCGGAAGCTTCTATCTAATAAAGGTTATGAAACCCACAAAACATATAATATGCTTTCAACAAATCTCATATTTCAACTTGATTAAAGATCAAAGTACCGATACCAATCGGTTTCTCCTTCCACTATCCCCAATCTGAATGTAATTGGATTCCATGAATATATATGTGTGCCCTTGCTTCTTTAAACAAGCTGGACATGGATTAATCAACCCAACCCATATGGAATTATACATTCCATTATTAACCAACTTCCACGGCAAACCATTTAAAATAATATTTGACCCCACACAGAATTACACTCCTTCGATCTTTGGATTACCCATTCCATTCAACGCCATAATAACCCTGGCTACGGTAAATACAAATGTGCTTACCTCGCATTCTCCAAAGCTCGATTTCGTTTTTCCTCATGCACCAGCAACTATGAGCGTTGGCACACACATCAAACTCGACCAACACCAATTTAAGAAGCATGATACTACTGTTCAACGCCAGTTATTTTACTTGCTTCATGCCATTCAATGCACAATACAAACTCAATTGCGCCTTCACCTTATTCAACGCTTCCACTTTCAACGGTATCTGAAAATGATACTAAAAAAAACTCCGCCTTCATAGTTCGTTTATTCTAAATGCGCCATCAACACCATTCTTAGTCTCCCATGAACGCATTCCTAGTTCAATCAACCCAGAATTACCAGTCTTCAAGCTGTGTTACGCCTTCCTTACACGGCATCGATTCATTCAATTTGAATCGACTGTGATTTTCTTGAGTGGCCTTCATCTCTCATCGAAAATTCTTGATGTGTTCTATTTGAACTTGGTTCAATCGACCCTTCCTTCTCTGTGAGCATGAATCGATCTCAAATATAAGAATCAAATTTCTCGAGTTCCCTGAAAAATCCCACAGAAATTAGTTTAAATCTAATACCAATTTCAACAAGGACTCAACGCCGTGATTTTTCTCCAAGCTTTGGCACAGAATTGATCCTCCACGGAATTTCTGTATTGTGGCTTTTAACACTTAATTGAGATCGATTAATACAAATATATTCCCTCGTTTCAAACAGAATTCAATTCAATTATGCCATATGTTAAATTTCCATCAAACCTCATCGATTTCCTGCTTTGGGCTCCAACACAAAAATGGTTATCGATTTATACAAATCAAGTTCTCTCCTTTCCCAAACTTAGGTCCTCTTCAATCAGGAACTGTGTCTAAATTTGAAGCTCCTGAACCTGCAATTTTAATTCATGCCAAGCACCTGTGGTTAAATCCACAAATAAACCCAAACACGATTTCAAACATTAATTATGCACTCTTACACAACAGTTCATCCAGATTCTCATTAAAGCAATTGCGCCATCCATGAAATCGACTTCCAAAGCCGATGTACCAACACCAACTTAATTGATGTTCGATCCAATCCTCCTCCAGGATGATCGATCCATTTTCCTGCGTCTTCTTCAACAATTGCAGATTTAATTCAATTCAAGCATGAATCGATATTAATTTAAAATCGATTCTCTCCTCATATACTTATTTCACAGAAATTCAAACATTCTTTAAACCGAATTTAACCAACAACATATATTATTCACACAGAAATTCCAAAACAAATTTCTCATCGATATAATCAAACGCAATCAATTACAAAAACCCTTCTTGGTTCATGGCCAAATTTTCAAATCAATGGCCCTTTTACAAAAGCTCGTAGGCTTACAAACTTTGCTGTCCAAACCACACCTCTCTCTCTATCTTTTCTAATCTATTTGGCCTTTGAGGCTCATTAATTTATACAAATTGAATTGAACCAATTTAGGTTCAAATCCCTTTAATCACTCAACAAAGTCCTCAAATATCTCAACACCCCTACAATCTAGATTTTATCCCTAAAATCTTGAAACTAAATCTAACTTAGACTCATAATTAATTCTAAAATATCTCAAGCCTAATTTCTCTCATGTTTTCCAATTATTTGGAAACATTAACAAATCCTCACATATAATAATTAAAAATATAATTTAATCACTCAAAAATCTCACTAATATTTACACAAAATTAATATTTTCTCAAAAACATGAGACCCCTTAGTTTAAATAAAATACAATGTATTTTCTCTTTGCCTAATGCTCCTACATCAAATATATGGCATATTTATTTTATAAACCATATAGTCCGCATCAAATATTCGTGAGCAAACTATGGTGGAAGACTTATCATTGTTCAAACATGGCGTATTAAGGTTCGAAAGGCATGAATATATGGCATAATTATTTTATAAACCATATGGTTTGCATCAAATATTCGTGAAGGTTCGATTAAACTTATGCTATGGAAAACATATATTAATATGAAGGTTTGTAAATAAACTATGGTCCAAGGAATATGTACAACGGATAGTGCATACATTGCATACATTAAAGTCGAATGTTATATAATGTGTTTCAAGAAAAATGTACCTGCCATTGGGCCATGAGCCCATACCTTGAAATGTATTGCAGCGGACTTACATTTAAATGTGTTTATTGCTCTGACGATGGAAGGAGGGGGCCAGCCTTCCTCCACGTGACCACACGCATGAAACCAAAAGTCAACACCTCCACAAAGAGGATTTTAAGCGTGCTTAACCGCCAGTTAACTGCAGATTAAGCCTTAATTAATCCAATTCCTTAATCAGCGGCACTTTTAGCGGAGTTTCTATTTTCGGAGATTCCACTAAATTTGTCGGATTTAACTCTAATTTTCCATATTTGGAGGAGAAATTGGGGGAAAGTTTGTTTTTTCCATAACTGAGTCAATTTTTTACCAAATTGAGCTCATAAAAAGTCATTCTTCGCTAATTGGCATGCTATGAACACAATGGAACAGGTTGCAGAGGCAGAGGAGCTCATCTATAGAGGTGTTTTTTGCCTTGAATATTTTTGAAGCCCAAGACCACCAGGAGGGAAGCCCATGCCTAGAGCATATGGTAACCAAATTGAGTAAATAAATAGTCATTTCTGATAGATTTTGACATTTTGAACTCATTGGAATAGGTTCCAAGATAATTTGATGCATTTAACCAGAAATTTGACCACAATTGAGCTAAGACAGAGCCCCAGGCTATGAAGCTGGACTAAGGAGATGTAGCCCAGGAGGGGTGAATGTAGGTTTTAACCCTGCACAGAAATTATCTACACACGAATCTTATAACAGAAAATAAACAATAGCGAGAGCATAAAACATAAAACAAATAAACACAGAGATTTTCCCCTGGATCCCAAATCGGGACGACCAGCTTGATTTTTCATTATATTCCTTTTAGTGTTACAACACGTATATATACATGCCGAAGCATACATAAACCCCAATCCATTAACCCTGGATTAGAACATAACCGTAGTTCCGGTCAGTTCCCTTGACCGGATCTACAAAAAATACCAGGGGCCAAAAAACCATCGTAACCCAAAACCATGTGCAAAACCATGCATAAAACCATTGACGCGGACTAACCACCGGAAATTAAGGACCAAAAATTTTCGTCGGGGCGCTGCCCCGGACCCTGACAGCCCCTGCGCATTCTTAGTCGTGGAAAGAATATAACACATACCCAACAGTGAACTCCTTCATCAAAACTTTGTTTTAATGGATCATTTGTTATGGTTTGCTTTTATTTATGTTGTTTATGTTCAGCCATTTAAATTCATGCTTTATTCTTTCAAATTCACTCATAAAATTTAGTTTTAATTACCTCTTTAACACACGTAATCAAAAAGGGTACCTGTACATCAAGCATAAGATCAGTAAATAAGCTTTATATCTGAAATTGAAATTAGCACAACAAAAATAACATTCAAATTCAGATCAAGTTGGTATCAGAGCTCAAGGTTGCTAAGGTTATTTTCTTGATAGTTTCTTGAAGATTTGTGCAAGTTTAATAGTTGCAATTTTTTTATGCTGACAAGGTTAAAGTTGCAGAAAGGTGAAGGGAATTGTTGGTTGCAAGTCCTAAGATTAGGACCAGAAGAAGGACAGTTGAAAGTGTATCATCCTCACCTAAAATTCCACTCATATTCTACACTTGAAGAACCTCAATTTTTGTCTCAAGAAGCTAAGATTGAAGAGGTACAAGTTGTACAAGAATCTAGTTGATTGAAGAGGTACAAGCATCAGAAATTGAGCTTGAATCCATAGCCATCATGTTAGGTGTTGGAGAGACTCAAGGACATTCAGAAGAGGAATATGTCAAGAGAGACTTCAAATACATAAAGAGGATGGCTAAAGTTATGTTTGATGTATTTACTGCTGGGATGGCAAGAGAAGGTTCTAAGTCTCCATATGGAGAAGGATCTTCAGATCATGGTAAAAAGGATGAAGAGAGGAGTTCAAAGAGAAATGGAGGAAAGCCACCTCCATCTCCACCATCTTCATCATCCTCATCATCACCATTTGCATCATCTTCCACTTCCACCACAAAGACCGCTCTCACTCACACAAAAGCCACAAAAGGAAAAACTCCATTACTCAAATTGGACATTAAGTTTGAACTTCCTATGTACAATGGTGAGTTAAATGTAAAGAGGCTTGACAATTGGATACGTCAATTGGAGGTGTATTACAGAATTCAGAACCTTCATGAAGACAACATAAAGGTTCAGTTGGCTTCATTAAGGCTAGAAGGAGCGGCACTAGTTTGGTGGGAAGCAAATGCTCAAGAGGAAATCAAAATCCATGGTAAGATATCCATTTCTTGGGTTGGGTTTATTTCTTCCATTAAAAGATAGTTTTATCCATTATCCTACATGCAAAAAGCTATTATGAGTTGGAAAAATTTTAAGCAACTCAAGGGTCAAACAGTTCAAGAATATACCCAGGAGTTTGGAAAGATATCTTTGTTGTTAGGAATAAATTTGAATTCCCAAGATACACTCTTGAAATACATTTGGGGTTTACATTCCTATTTGAAACATATTATCCTTATGTTTAACCCAAGCAATTTAGATGAATTTTGCGTACAAGGCACACACTTAGGGGTAAGAGGGAAACAAAACATAGAGGAGAAAGGTGAAAATGAGAGTAAAGGAAAAGGAAAGTTTTATGGAAGAGGAAAAATAAATAGCTTTGTAAAAAGAGATAAGGAAAAACTCACATGAAAAAATTGTTCAAAGACTGGCCATGATGAAGACCATTGTTGGCAACTTCATCCAGAATTGAAACCAAACAGATTGAAATCCAAAGAGAAGGGCAAGATTGTTGCTATAGCTGAACATGACTTAGGGTCAGATTCAGGAGATGAGACAAAGATTAAATCCATGGGTTTGAAAGGTAAACATGTTGCAAGAACTAGTTCTTCAAATTTTTCAAATGATACTCATGATGAAGATACAAGAATATAAATTTTCCATATTAGAGTTGTCTCTAAACATACCAAGATTGATACACTTTTTGACAGTGGGTCACAAGCTAACTTGATTTCCGAAGACTTGGTTAAGCAGCCAGGCCTTGAAACTATTAGACATCCAAGACCATATCCTTTGGGTTGGATATGCAATAATGCAAACATCCAGGTTACAAGGAAGTGCTTACTAAGATTTGCCATCAACTCAAACTTTCTTGATGAAGTAGAGCTTGATGTGGTGTCGCTTGAGATATCAGGTATTGTATTGGTAAGTTCTTATATGTATGATAGGAAAGCAATATTTTATCGCCATGAGAACAAGTATCACTTTTTTAAGGATGGTATTGAGTACATAATTAGAGAGCATAAGAAGAAGACAAGTTTATCTCTTATACATGCAAGTGAAATGAATAGGATATAAGTGAATGCAAGTCAGAACTTGACATTGTTGATGATCAAACAAAGAGATGTATTGAATCACACTTTTCAAAAATATTCTTATGCTTGTAATGATTTGTTTCATGATTTTAATAGGTTGTCTTTGAAAGAAGGTGAACAAGATGTAAAAAAATTGCAGCAGTCAACATTAATGTTGAGCAGTGTTGGAAACAAGATGCTGGTGCAAGAGAGTGCAAAATTCAAACAAAAAGTGACAAAGTAGCTTGGAAAAGAAGTCATGGGTTCCACAAATGCTTATTGTTGGTTTCCAAAAGGTACATGGCAATGGCGAAGATACTTGGTCAAGAGTCGATGCAAGTACAAAGCGAGATCAACTAAAATCCATCAATTGAAGGGGAAATATTGATTAATTTCAATAAAAAGCGAGATCAGTACAATGGCGAAGAGCTTTTGCTGTAGATTAAGCCTTAATTAATGTAGTTCCTTAATTAGCGGCGCTTTAAGTGGAGTTTCTATTTTTGGAGATTCCACCAAATTTGTTGGAGTTAACTCCAATTTTCCAGATTTGGAGGAGAAATTGGGGGAAAGTTTGTTTTTTCCATAACTAAGTCAATTTTCGACCTAATTGAGCTCAGAAAAAGTCATTCTTCGCTAATTGTAATGCTATGAACACATTGGAACAGGTTGCAGAGGCAGAGGAGCTCATCTTAAAGGGTTTTTTTGCCTTGAATATTTTTTAAGCCCAAGACCACTAGGAGGGAAGACCATGCCTAGAGCATATGGTAACCAAATTGAGTAAATAAATAGTCATTTCTGATATATTTTGACATTTTTAACTCATTTAATATGTTCCAAGAGCTTTTGTTGTATGTAAATATAAATTTGAGCACAATTGAGCTAATACAGAGGCCCAAGCTATGAATTTGGATCAAGGAGATGTAGCCCAGGAGGGGTGAACTCCTTCATCAAAACTCTGTTTTAATGGATCATTTGTTATGGTTTGCTATTTTTTATGTTTTTGTTGTTCAACCATTTAAATTCATGCTTTATGATTTCAAATTCACTCATAAATTCAGTTTTAATTACCTCTTTGACACACATAAGCAACAAGGGAACCTGTACATCAAGCATAAGATCAATAAATAATTTTTATATATGAAATTTAAATTAGCACAAAAAAACTAACATTCAAATTCAGATCAAATATGTACTAGTTGTGGTTGGTTTTATGGTGCATACAAAGTTTCAAAAAGAAGGGGAGAAAAAGTGGTAAGGGAGAAGGAAAAGGAAGTATTTGAAAGGGATTCATGTGCAACATGGAAGATTGTAGCAAAATAGCAAGGAAGGGTGGGAGAAATAGTGAAAGATAAGGGCATGAAACATGAACTAAATTGTATGGGTTTGAAGGGGAAAGATTGATTAATTTCAGTAAAGATTAGCGAAGGGTGACATCCATTATGAGTAGAACATTGACTTCTTTTCCACCAAGGTATTTTGATGTGAAACATCGTTTGGTTTTTGGTAACCTATATCCACCAAAAAGCACATATTGTTTTGTTTTATATTTTATCCAAATTTATATGATTTCAAGTTCTAAGGGTTTATCTACCAATATATTTCACTTCCAAAATCACATACAAGTGGTTTTGAATGATTGAGGTTTCAAATTCAAGGGTAACAATAACAAGTCACTCCCACATTCATTATGCAACTCTTGATTTTTTGTGGGTAGATTCCAGTACAATGACATAAAATGTGCACTAGCCACTCACCTCTGATTAGATGTGGTCATGAGTCACTGTAGGACAAATTCCATTACATTTGCATGAGGCGTGCATTATTCACTACTTTTGATTGATCCAAAAAGGTTAATAATAATAATAAAAAGAATAAAGGAAACATAAATAATAGCCCTAATTTGGGATTATTCCACAAACACTATTTAGGACATACAATGCAACTTGTCCCCCTACTACCATGAAGAGACTTGAAGATACCCAAGTCATCAATCACATATGAAAGGAAAGGAAAACAAACAAAATGTGGAACTATTGGTCAGTTATTGAATGAACGATTCAAGTTCTAATCTCAAATTTAAATTGAATTTCCAAAGAGAAACGAAAGTTTTGGTCTCTTTCAATGAGAATACCTATAGAAAGAATGAGGCTCTATTTAAATTGAATGTACAAAGAGGAATTAAAGTTGTGGTATTTATCAATGAGAATACCTATAGCAAGAATGACGATCTTGGCCACAAAAAATGTTTATGGTTTAAATGAAATAAGAAGAAAAGCATATGTTTGGTCTACACAACTGCAAAGCTAGTGTCCTTAAATGAATTTTATTATAAAATACTGAATTTTGATGTTAAGTGGGTCATTGGTTTTTTTATTGAATTTAATTGCACCCATTTCGTTCATAAATTTTTTTCAACAACATTTCGTTCATAAAAACTATTACATATTTAAAAGCTATTATCTATTCACGAGAGAATATTGATCAAAATATTGAAACATTTGACCAATGAATTCTATCTATACCATACTTCTACAAAAAAAACTTGCTAGATATCATATCACATCCTTAACAAGCTTGTTAAAAACTAAAGACAAAATGAAGTGAGAAAAAATAGACATAAGATCATCTAAGAAGAGGTGGAGGCATCCACCTCAATAGGTGTAGGCTTCAGAGGGTTATGGTGGCTTGGACTAGTGCCTCGAGCGACACGAGCTTCAATTCTCATCAACCATCTATGCATCTCTTTCATTTGTAGCACCATATCAATAAGGATTAGAAGCATTTCATCCTTGGAATCATTTCTTCCAAGCAATACATGACCCAACAACAAGTTCATGTGACTATAAATATCAGCAATATGTAACCATTGATTTTGCTGGCTACAGGTGTCATCCATGTCTGGTACCCAAGCTGCAATGGTTTCCATAACCTCAAAGTTGGATAAATAGTTTCATTCCTCAACTGTGTCATCCTCTAACTCCTGCCACTCAATGTAATTTTCCTAGGGTATTTTCTCCTAGTATAATTGTGTTGAAGACTCCACTCTTGCTCACGCTCAAGATCCTCTCAGTGAAACCCTACCACCACTCTATAGTGAGCTTGTTATTGCACCATTTTTTCCATTAAAGAGATGTAAAACAAGACATGACCAAGAGAAAGAGCCAAATTGTGTAGGGGAGAAAATTGAACGAGGATTTTTCTACAATAAACTTGCCAACACATGTACTTAACAATAAAGCCACATAAAATCCATCTCAACAACTTAGAGAGAAAGGGTAAAGATTATAGATCTACTTTAGGAAAGCCACGTGTAAAAGTTGAGAGTGAGCCAAAAAGATGAGAATGTTATAAAATTGAAGGACATGGGGGTGGGATTTGATCCACTTATGTGTGCATGGATCACGAAATCATTTAATATAATCTCTCTTGATGCAACCACACATTTGACCACTACCTCAAGGTGTCCCCATGGCTTTAGGTTAAGCCCTCATGGGAATTGAACCTTACCCAATGATGAAAATCTAGTTTCTTTCTACTTATGTGTGCATCGGTCATGACATTATTTAATATAATCTCTCTTGATGCAACCGCACATTCAACCACTATCTCAAGGTGTCCCCATGACTTTAGGCTAAGCCCTCACGGGAATTGAACCTTACTCAATGATGAAAATCTAGTTTCTTTCTACCAGTGCATCCAACCCCTTTAGGATATATAATTCCATACTTATTAAGCACCCATTTTCACCATAGGTTGAAGATCTATACCTGCTAGCTATGAATTTTTAAGATGTTGCTAAATAATTAACATAAGATGACCTCCATGTTATTGAAATTGCATACAAGTTCTATTTTAATGGATTTGATCCACCATCAAAAGAAATATTCAAAGCCTCATATCTTAGAGGGTTCATTCATTCAATCTATGACATAAAACCTATGTTCATGGAATAATAACTAGAACAATCACATTTACCAATGTGATTGATATACGCTGATAGGCGTATATAAAATACATCTACAACCATATTTACCAATGTGGTTGATATTAATATAAACTGAAATATTTGTCATTGAGGTAATTTTAAAGAAGAAAAAAATATGATGGTATAACATACTCATTTTACTTGGTAAATGAACCCCACACAAAGATCATCTCCTTTATCCATAAATTCCTAATTAAAGCTTTATGAATGAGTGCCTTAAACTTCAATTCATCTATTTTTGGTTGAAATTGAAAAATTCCTCATTGTTGAACATTGGTGTCTAAGTTCCATTTTTTCAATCTATTGTGGAATTGTTTAATTTTTTCTTTAAGATTATTGATTATAGAATGTGAATCTTCTAGCATTTTGAAAATGAATTCAGTGCTTAGATGAAAGGGCATGAGGGCATTACATTGTTTAATTTATATAGAGAGTGTTGCATAATCTGTTGGGAGTGTTTTATTAAAAAATTGCATCATGATTGCTTTCTCTTATATATATATATATAAGCTTATTAATTTTAAATCAAATAAATCTTTTCAGAACTTGGTTAAAGAAAACAGAAGAACTCACTATTTATTTTCAAGAGGCAAGAAATGGTGATTCAGAAGATATGGGGCATTTAAAATATTAAAATAAACCAAATTTTTATATTAAATTTAGTATTAAAATATAATATTATATTATATATTATTTTAACAAAACTATATCTTAATATTATATAAACTACATTAAAATTTAAAACCTAAAATATATAAATTATATTACAATTTAAAATCTAAAATCTAAAACACCTATTATAACTTAAAACTATTATTTTCTTCTATAAAACCATGTTAAAAGCTAATGAATAAAGGACACATATTTGGTCCATTGACACAATTTTAAAAATGTAACGCACTAGAATGCAACATTTCAATGCAGCGATGTTTCAATAATTTAAGTTTTAATATTTATATTTTTAATTCCATAACTCTAATCTTCATACCTGGTGACGAATAACGTGTACAGTAAATTTTTAATAGTGTTTTATAAAAAATTAGTTTGAGTAAGGTTTAAACATATGATTTAGATATGAAATAAAGTTATTGGTGTGAATTTCATCCATTGATGTAATAGCGATGACCAGAATATATTGGCATCTTGAAGTTTACAAGGTGGGATAAAAAAAATTAATTAAGAAAATCATTAAAGTAGCTAACTCCAACACAGAGACTATCGTAGTTTCACTAAATATTAAGGAATGCCTCATCAAATATTTTGTTTATCCCCTCCCAATACACTTTCCCAATTAAAAATCCCTATATTTTCAATACATTTTTAATTATTTTTATAACCATCCAAATCATAGTAACATGACACAACTTTTGTAAAATTTACAATTTTTGTAAAATCTTAAACAAGAAATGCAATAGCACATTTTAATATGACGAACAAAAACTTGAACATAATCTATATTAATGCACTAAAGTTCAAACCATGTTCACAAGCTAATCATGGCTATTCAAACCTTAATTTGACTTCACCCACCTCCTCTATAATAACTAATTTTAAACTACTAATATTTATGTACCATATACTTAAAAAAATTAATTATATACATTACATGATATAATAATGTATACTTAATAAACATCACAGTTAAAATAAATCCAATTCCTCTTCCAATTAAAATAAATCCAATACCTCTTCTACAACACCTTTTTCTTCTTAAAAAAAAGTCCCATCAGATTTACTGCCATTCACTTACACCTAAACATCACAATTAAAATAAATCCAATTCCTCTTCCAACTAAAATAAATCCAATACCTCTTCCACACCACCTTTTTCTTCTTAAAAAAGTCCCATCAGATTTACTGCGATTCTCTTACACCTAAACATCACAATTAAAATAGATCCAATTCCTCTTCCAATTAAAATAAATCCAATACCTCTTCTACAACATCTTTTTCTTCTTAAAAAAAAAGTCCCATCAAATTTATTGCCATTCACTTCCACCTCCATTCTTCCACATTCCTTATTGAAAATCCCATCGCATTTTCTATCATTCACTTACCCTCCTTGCAGCCCATGTCTCTCGTAGAATACCAATAGTACCAATGTGATGTACATTGAATTTCCAAAATGTAAGTTTTTTTCAAAAGTGGGCCAAGCACGCTATTTATTGCTTCTACAACCCTATTATCCCTCATTCACTTACCCTCCTTGCAGCCGAGGTCTCTGGTGGAATACCAGTAGTACCAAGGTGATGTACATAATTTCCAAAATGTAAGCTTTTTCCAAAAGCTGGACGCTAAGATCATCTAGGCACACTATTTATTGCTTCTACAACCCTATTATCCCTTTTATTGTTGTGCAGAGGCCAATGATGTAACGTGAGTCACAAATCAACAAATGATTGCATGTATAATTCAACTCATGGGTGCAGAGTGGATAATGCTGTCATCGTTGATAATGCTAACATCATCATTACGTGGATAATGCTGACATCGTCATTACCTCGTTGAATCACTACACACCCACACCCAACCCAACCCTACACACTTCAGGATGGAATTTGATCTCATCACAGGGTGATTTGCACATCAAATACACACCCAATGCCCATCAAATACCCTCAAGAATACACACCAAGAATAGAATTTGATAGAATTTAATTGGATGAAATTGGATCCCATCACACAGTGATTTGCCCATCAAATATAGCCAAATGTACACCATGTGATTTGCCCATCAAATACAGCCAAATATACACACCTACACACCTGACAAGGTGCTTTAGTGTATCACCCTATCTTAACAACACACCACCCACAAGGTTTGTGTTTGGTGTACTATCCTATTTGATCTGAGCATCCAGCAGGCAACCACGGAGAGGGAAATTGTAAGAATGGGACACATGCTTTACCACTGTTAAATTAAAAAATAGGAAAAACTTTTGCAAAGACTCTGCCTCTTAATCATGGTTCTAAACGTGATTATGTAAATACCAAAATCTAAACTGAACACTGATATTGGCAAAACCAGAGTGACTTGGCAAATATAGTGGCTCTGTTCATTGAAACCAAATTGCAACTAGTCCTTTGATGTGATCAGGGAGCTGAAGTAGTTGCAGTACCAAAATAACCTGGGGATGCCATTTTCTGCTGCTGTGAAGCATCATGGTCATCTTCGTCATCTTCTACATTCCATAGAAAATGGGCATATGATCCAAGAACATTGCTGCAAAATAGAGCCAATTAGTCAGATAACATCAGGCTAAATTGCTTCATATATTGAAATCCATAGATCTAGCACACTCTTGTAACCATTTATGGCCATGGAAAATATACTAACCAGTCATCTGGAGCAGCTTCAACAGCTTGATCAAAGTAAGATTGTGCACGAGGTGCATCTTTATGAACATCCCAAATCAGATTGGCATAACTACAGAGGGCATCTCCATCACCTGGACTGGCTAGTATGGCCCTCCCATAATATTCCTCAGCTTTTTCCAAATCATCCTGGACCTACATATACACAAAACCAACCGCTGGTAGACTTTATTATCATGATTCATAGTAATAGTACTAAGACACGACCTTAACTAATTTATAGTAATTAGTGATTAATAAGATTAATAGTTATGTAGCAGCAGTACAAAGCTCCTCAATATTCACCTCCTGCAAAAACCTGGCATAATTCGCCAATAGAAGTGGGTTGCCAGGATCTGCCTGCAGCATTTTCTTATAGTAATCATCCATGTTATTGGATTCTGATCCAAACCCACCTCTGCTGCCTCCATACCCTCCCCCTCCAAAGAACCCACCTCCACCCTCATTCCCAAATCCTCCATTAAGAAAACCAGTATCAGTTTTAGAGCCAACAGCAGCTTCATTGCACACCAAAGCCACCCCACTGCCTGCATATATCCTGCCACCCATCAAATTCTCATTCCTCCTTCCAGAGATAAAAGACCCCTCATCTCCACAGGTTCCAATGCCCGCCATGTTTTTTTCTCCAGATTCCTCATGTGGATTACCAACGCTCTGAAACCCAATTGAAATTTGGGAATCAGAACCTTCAAATTCCTCTCCCAGAGCCTCATCCAATAAGCCATTGTTCAGAATTTTTTCTGCAGAGAGCTTTCTACTGAGTTCGAAAGAACTGGGCCCTCTCCTTAATCCCAGCCTCCTTGAACAGACCTGAGATAAGGGGTTACATAAATCAGCTTCAGAAAGAGTCCTTCCGAATCTGGGGTGGACATTAGGATGAAACCTCTTACCATCGAAGTACAATTGGGTCAACAGAACAAATCTGCGCGCGTTGAACTCTGGTTCTGCGTGAATCCCAACGAGAGACTTCAACGCAGGAGCAGAGGAACTGCGGAGAATCATCATGATTTCAATGCCTGAGAGAGGTATTGAAACCTGATTTCTGGTGACAATTCATGGACTCGGCAGCGGAGAATGTCCAATTTTAAGGCTCCTGCAGTACCCAGGCTATACAAGGCCATGGGAAGGCCGGAGAGCAATTATCACGTTGAGAAAGCAGTCGGTGGCTCGTGTCGGCAAAGGTCGAGTCACGAAGGGCGCGGCTGTGTTGGTTTTTCAAATTTCGAACTTCTCGCTTTAACCAAAATATCTTTGCTATGAAGCTTTTTTCCAAAAAGAGATTTGAGCATTATAGCGTAATTTAAACGTTTGTATTTTTTCTCTCGGTATTTCCATTAATTTCACACTTAGCTTTTTTTTCGTTTTTTTTTGTTTCTTTCTTCTTCTTTTTTCCTTTTTTTTTCATCTTTTCTTTCCTATTTTCTTTTAATATTTTTCATTTAATTTAATAAAAACAAATTAATATCATAGAAATAATAGAAATTATAAACTTGAGTTGTTTATTCTCTATATTTAAGTGGTTAAAAAAATTTTAAAGCACTAAATTTCTTTTCATATTTCAAAGTACAATTTAGATAAAGGAAAATTATAATTTAATGAAAAATGTATGGTTTAATTTTTGTTTAAAGGCAATAAATAAATAAATTTTAGATTTAAGATTTTTGTGATCTATAATGTAGATAAAGATCCTATGACCTGAAGGACATGAAAGGGGTTTACATGATTCTTTGTTCTTGTGGAATTTTCTATATAAGAGAAACATGTCGATCCATTAGGCAGAGAATCTGGGAGCATGTTGTAGATATTAGACATAATCGGTCTCGTAACTCTAAAGTCGTTGTCACGTAGATCACTTCCACCATAAGAAATTGAGGAAGGCGATCGAAACTATTAAAATTTTTAAAATTTTTATGTTTTATTCTATTTTTATTTTAATTTATTTATTTATTTATTTTTATTTTTTATTATTTATTTATTTATTTTTATTTTACTTTACTTATTTATTTATTTAGCTGTTAAATTTTACCCCTCTTTAATTCCTTTCTAGGTATCTTTATTTATTTATTATTTTATTTAGTTATATATTAATTAATTTAATTAGTTTATTTATTTATTTTATTTTATTTATTAAATTAAATTTTTACTCTCTAATACTTATTATATTTTTAATAAAATTTAATTTAATTAATTAATAATAAAATTTAATTTAATTAATTAATTATTTTAATTTGCTTTAGTTTATTTATAAATTTATTTGATTTATTTAAGAAAAAATTTTACCCTTCTTTAGTTTCTCTTGGGTTTCTCTATTTATTTATTATTTTATATTTTCTAGTAATATATTATTTAATTGATTTAATAATTAATTAATTTTATTTTTTTTACTCTCCCTTTTTTTACTTATTACATAATAATTTATAAACCCATTTTTATTATTAAACAAGATTTTATTTAAATTATTTATTTATTTTTAACCTACTAACTAACTTTCTAAATGTTGGTTCTTCAAAGCTAGTCTTAACCGCTAGTTCTCAACAGCTATTTCGAGGCAATGATGCATCTCCATTATTTATTTATTGAGATCGATTAGTCTATCTACCTTGTCCTGAGGATGAACCATATTAAGTGGTT
This sequence comes from Pinus albicaulis, assembly GCA_034641835.2. Taxonomy (NCBI): domain Eukaryota; kingdom Viridiplantae; phylum Streptophyta; class Pinopsida; order Pinales; family Pinaceae; genus Pinus; species Pinus albicaulis. The sequence continues at coordinate 751,424,816 of CM076569.1, forward strand.
CGAAACGTCCACCTAATCTTAATGATGTGATTAATCCGAAATTTCTTTTATCTAAATAAATAAATGTTTAAGCTTAGCCAAATACATTTACAACAAAAAAATTATAATTTCATGAAAACTGAGATCTATTTGCAGTGTCTATCCTTCTATAACAAAAAGCCAAAGTCTTATTGGAAGTGAAATAAAAACAAAGCCTACCTTTCAACCATTCAATCAAATCCAACTAGGTCAACTAAAACCATATAAATTAAAGCCATATAAATATGTTATCACAATTCTAAATAGAGCCAAAGTCTTGTTGGAACCTTAACTCCCAGTGAAATAAAAACAAAGGCTAACTTTTAACCATTCAATCAAATCCAATGAGTTCAACTAAAACCATATAAATTAAAGCCATATAAATATGTTATCACAACTCTAAATAGTTTATATATAGATGGATAAGAAGTTAGAGGTCCTTTTGGCATGATTGAAAGAGTTAGATCATATAAGTTATAGTTGTTTAATGATGTGATTTTTTATTATTACTTTTGGTAGAATTTTTGGATGATTTGGCTTCAATTTAATTAAAAATTAGGAAAATTATACTTTTAAGTAGTTGAGTTTGTATAATTTGAGTGTTTTATAGATTTGTCAGGTCCTAAATTCTTTTTTGCATTAAAAAATTTAAATTAAATTTCTTTAAAAAATCAAATTAAATAATGTAAAAATATGATTTTATCAAGAATTGTATCACCGGATTTTGAATTTTTTTTTGCAACAAATCTCTTTTTTATTTAAAATTGCATAGCATGGAAAATGATTATTTAAGTGGAAATTGATAAATGAAGCCGTGCATAGAGTACAATTTTTGGAATAACCTAACAAGGTGACTTATTGGCATTTTTCTTAGTAATTTTTTGAATCAATTTCGCCCAAAAATTTAGTTATATTAGGAAAATAATGGTTTTAAGTTGTTGAGTCCATACAATCCAAGTGCTTTAAGGGTTTTTCAGGGCATTGAATCTATTTATACATTCAAAACTATAATATAGAAAATTGAACATTGTGATCTCTCATGAATACCATCATTGGTCTTCAACCAAAAATGCCAAAATATCAACTAGGTAGAATGTGCCATGATATTTTAACAAATTGCAATGAAAAAATAACCCAATGGACTAAAAGTGTCACCCTTGAATTGATCATTTATCTCTTTGAATGGAGGAGAGTCTTTGAACATGGAGGTAGGTTCAATGCATGCAATAGAAAATTTATGGACTAGAAAGAAATGTAGGGTTTACTTCTTGGGGAATCCAAGGTCCATTACATCATATTAATAATAATAATAATATCACTTTAAGTTCATAGACAAGCTAGACACCAAATTCGTGTACAAGGCGCCCTTCTTTGTGGAATAAGAGACCCCTCTCAATGCAATTATTTGACTGCTAAAGTCTATAGAGGTGTGTCATCTATCTCCCTATGGATTTGAAAATGTGACCTCTTAGGAGAAAACACGTGTTCTTAACTATCAGGGTCATTCAAGCTATAAAAAATTAGGACACACGCTTATAAGAGATGTCGATACATTATTTATACTAAACCTTGAAAATATCTTGAATATATATTGGTTTAAATGTTTTTTTTAATATTTAGTTGATTTTAATAACTTAAATTTTTATATAAATATATATGATAATGATTAAAATTTATTTAGACCAAATTTGGTTTATTGAAACTCAAGAAAAATGAATGATTACTTGGTTTGGTTTACAATTTTATTTATATACTACAAAATCTTTAAGAGAAGCATAACTAAATCATGATATTTTTTATGAGTTAAAAAGCTTATGAAATTCGATTGTAACAGCCCCTCGTTGAATTTATATGTAAAAAAAACAAATAAGACCAAGGTCACGAAACATGTATTCCACACTGAATGGTGGGAAAAACATCCTAGTGGGTGTCACTTTGGTTTATTTATGGCTAAGGAAATTGGCAAATGCAAAGAGGCATTAATTGGTATTTTATTTATGAAAATAATGGAAAATAGGAGAAAAGGAAGGTGAAAGGTCACAGGATTGCATGTGAGGAAAATTGAAGGAAAAATAGAGGCCCATTGAATAAAATAGAGGCATCATTGATAAAAAGTCTTATGAGGATCAGTTCACAACCTTTTGTTTGTTTGGCTTTGGAATTACTCTTAGAGAGAGAAGAGCATCAAGAGGAGAAAAGAAGAAATCAAGTAAAGGAAGGAAAATAAAGGACAAGGAAAGCAAAGATCAAGCAAGGAAGAGTTGGATCAATGGCTACAACTAGATTGCTTTGCAGTTATCAAGTTGCATGTATGATTTCCTTGCTAGTTTTTGAATGCATGGCACATGCATGTGTGTATTTGGTTATCTTGTTTTCATTGGCATGGGTTTTTCCAGGTGTAACAGTGGTTTCAACTTTTCCTTTCCATTTCCAGGTAGCCATGGTGTGATGGGATTCTTTTACTTGGTTGAGATTCAGATTGTCGAATGGTTTTGGAACTAGGTGAGTTGGTCTCAGGAAAATTTCCAAGGGCCTAGAAATCCCTTAACTGATAATGACGGGATTGCGGTAAACCTAAGGGTGGATACGAGAAAATTCCTCAAGGTATTGGTGAATAAATCTGGAGGCATCTAAGCTTTTTTAGGGCCCAGTGATCCCTTGGCCAGTTTTTTTCGGGATTACGGTAAAGCCTGGTAGTGTATGGTTTTTTTTTGGGCCTAAGAATCCCTTGACGGGTAATGGTGGGATTGCAGTAAATTATAGTTGTGTATGTTCTTGTTTTGGGCCTAGGAATCCCTTGACCGGTTTTGGAGGGATTATAGTAAAGCCTGAGGAAGCCCGGTTTTTTTATTGTGAATCCCACATGCATGCTTGGAATATGGCACGAGGGTTATTGGCTAAAATAAATATTGTGTTCAGCTCAATCTATGGTCAGGTGGTACGTGGAAGTCCCTAACTTGGTTGGCTTTTGCATATGTTAATAAGATATCTTTTCCCTCTTGTATTTCATGAGCATTTATACTTGTTATAATGTGGCTTTCATGGTCGTTCCATCACTTTTATTATTTTGGTTATATGTTGGTTATAAGCATGGTTTCATGACAAATTCTAGTTATGTCTCTTAACATCTTTTGATTGTTAAATGAATGGTTATTGAATGCATGACCTAATGTATGTTATTGAAGCTATTGTGAGAGGGCATTGGACCTTCTTGATGATTCTCAGATAAGTATCAGATCCCTATGTTCAAATATGAATTCATGACTTGTAGATTACATGTTCTCAATATGTTTGACGAAATGTTTGTCATGGTTAGGCTTGGTTAGGTCAAGTCCTTGATCAAATTTTTTGTTAGAGGATTTTTCCTTGCGTTATTTATTGTTTTGGAAAGTTTCATCAAGTTCTAGGCAGTGATTTAGATTCTAGCCCTGAAAAGGTGGCACAAATTTCGTGGTTGCAGGCACATAACTGGGAAATTGGGACTGCAGTCGCATGGATGTTATGTTATTCCTACGATTGGAGGCCTACAATCTCATGGATGTAGTGTTATTCCTACAATTGGCAACCTAGGTCAATGAAAAATAGTTCTATCTTAGGGTTAGGCACCTAGAGTGGTTGTTTAGCTCTTGGGGGTCCTATAGCTCCCGAGGAAGGTCAGTGAGGTTTCATTTTTTTGACTCCATTTCTTTAAGGTGATCTAGGAGGTTGGGTCATATCATAGTAAATCTTCGTCACATGTTTACCTTGGTATACCAATGAACTTTGGTAAAAGTGGGAGGAGGTGGTTACAGGGTGGTATCAAAGCGGGTTTCCATTCTATTTGGGTGATATCTGATACCACACGGTGGTATTAGAGCTCTCAAGTTCAAACACTTGGACTCGATGGGTGGAACGTGTTTGTCATGTGTGCATGTTAGTTGTCTAAGTGATTGTTATGCATTCATTGTGATAGTCATTGTATGTAGTTTATGTCATCATGATGTTGTTGGTTTGTTATGTTGTTGATATGTTGGTCGAGCTAAAGCAGGAGAGGTAGATTATTAGAGCGAGGTTGAAGCACTGGATCTTGGGGTAAGAGAAGATCGTCGTACAAATATTATATGTTTGGCATGCAAGTATGATGGTTAATGGTTGTTTTATGCCTTGTGTTTATATGCATGTATGTCATCTATTTTTGTTATGGTTACATGCATGTTAGATGTTATTTGTTCAGTGTGGTCATATGTACATGTGTCAGATAGTCATGCATGGTAGTAAATTGTTGTTATATGCATTGTGGTCATATACGGGCGGAAACGTGAACCTGTGTTACACTTTTGTGAGAATTGCGGGTTGAAAATTTTTTTCGGAACTAGTTCGGCCGAACATTTTATCGAGTTCGGCCGAACTCGTGATTTCGTTTAGCCTGACGGCCCACTGACGGCGCGGGCAAACAGAATTGATGCCGGAGATTGGAAAACTGGCAACTAAAGTTCGGCCGAACTTTTACATTTAAAATAGTTCGGCCGAACTATTTTCTATAAATAAATCGCCCGTGAAGTTATGTGGTTTATTGTTCCCGCGTTTTCTCTGTCGCTGTTTCTCCGTCGCTGGTGCTATCGTTGTTTCTCGTCGCCGCGTTGGTGATGTCGCTGTTTGTCGTCGCCACCACGGTCGTCCTTGTCGCCGCGCTGGTCATCGGGTATTACGAATTCTCCTCGTCGTCCTCGTCGCCGCGCTGGTCATCGGGTATTACGAATTCTCCTCGTCGTCCTTTACTGATATGTATGTTCAGTTTTTAATGTAAATGATTTGATAATTTGTTACTGATTTGTTAATTAAAAATTTGTTAGTATATGTTATATTTTAGTTCAGAAAAATTAAAAAATATATTTTGTTTCACATTGGACATTGAGATAATCCCCTGTTTTCATTTATGTTTTTCATAGGCTTCAAAGATTAGCTTGACATTTAAAAATGAAAATTCACTGAAAATTTAGCTTTTCACAGAGAAAAAAAACAACATATTTTACATTAATAAATGAAGTCGTTACATCATATAAGTTGCTCTATATCCAACTCAAAAATAGAGCTGCAATAGCCACTAAACAGGCCCTGAAAATTTAGCTTGTTTTGACAATTGTAGGGATATTGTGGCTTATTAAAACTTTCCTTGTAGTTTTCTTTATAAAAATTTGCTTATTCCTTGGAGAAAAAATTACAATAGATTTTGATGGGCAGTAACGTTGCTTCAGATTTGGGCTAAAATGGCTTATGCACACTCTTCTATCACTGAATTAGACAGTTCAACAAAACTTCCCTTCAGTTAAAACTGAATTTCAACACAATAGCTTCAAATTTCAACACAATAGCTTCAAGATTAATTAGACAGTTCAACAAAACTTCCCTTCAGTTAAAACTGAATTTCAACACAATGTTTACTGATAAAGATCTGATTCAACCATAACTACTATTTCCTCTCAAAGGGGGCTGGTATTTGAACTTTATTTGTGCTTTTTGGGTGGAACTGATCATCAGGGTGTCTGATGTCTTTTTCTGTATCATCCTACCCTCGAGTTATATGCATCATTCCTGTATTCTGCTTTTTACTTTACAGATTTCCTCATATACTGTATATTTCTGCTGATTCTGTATCTTTTTTATATGGGTTTTTTACCACAATTGGCCAGGGCTGAGTCTTCCTTTTATCCCATTTGGATAAACATGGGCTCTCCCTCTGTGGGTGGACATATGTAATCGGTATATAGACCGTTTTCCCCTTTTAATATACTGAAAACAGTGTTTTTTTTCTCTTGAAAAAAAAATCTTGTAATATTATGTTTTTATTCACATTTATTGTTTCCACATTGCTATTGAATTAACCTTTTAATACTCTTCTTAATTGTGGACATGTGTTGGTATATTATGGTTTTAGGAGGAAGTTTTCCTGGCCAGTTATGCCATCAAACTGAAAACACATCATTTTTCTCCTTCAAAGAAAAAAAAAATTCACATCATGTGAATATGTCCATGTACTCTTACATATTGGTGTACAAAACCATCAACCAAACACAATTTGACAAAACATGCCTCTTCAAACCACTGACTCTCAAGTCAAATAATAGAGCTCATGTACTTTCAACATCTTGCTTCATGCAACATGCACCATACTTTGAATTTGCAAAGAAATTAATGAAACATCAAAATACATGCTAGGCCTTAATTGGATAAGAAATCTAACCATTTGTCAAAGAAACCATTTCAATGGCGCTTTCTTTTTCTTTCTACTATGTTGAATTTAGTTTTTAGTTATATTTTTAATTTTGGAGAATATATCTATTTATTTCATGTGTAATTAGATTAGTGATTTCATGTGTTAGGGTTGTGGATTCAGGCATTGAAACAACACCATTATATTTCAAATTTAAAAATGATGGTTTGAGTCCTAGGTAGCTTAGAATCCTACTTGTTTTAAAAATAAGGATGCACTCCCATTTGATTCTCACGGATAGGTTGTAATCATGAGGCTCTCGCTCAAGAGTGGACCTTCGCAAAATCTTGTGACGTCTTGTCACAAACAAAACCATCAAACTAAAAACACATCATTTTTCTCCTTCAAAGAAAAAAAAAAATTCACATCATGTGAATATGTCCATGTACTCTTACATATTGGTGTACAAAACCATCAACCAAACACAAGTTGACAAAACATGCCTCTTCAAACAACTGACTCTCTTAAGTCAAATAATAGAGCTCATGTACTTTCAACATCTTGCTTCATGCAACATGCACCATACTTTGAATTTGCAAAGAAATTAATGAAACATCAAAATACATGCTAGGCCTTAATTGGATAAGAAATCTAACCATTTGTCAACAAACCATTTCAATGGCGCTTCTTTTTTTTTCAACTATGTTGAATTTAGTTTTTAGTTATATTTTTAATTTTGGAGAAAATAACTATTTATTTCATGTGTAATTAGATTAGTGATTTCATGTGTTAGGGTTGTGGATTCAGGCATTGAAACAACACCATTATATTTCAAATTTAAAAATGATGGTTCGAGTCCTAGGTAGCTTAGAATCCTACTTGTTTTCAAAATAAGGATGCACTCCCATTTGATTCTCACGGATAGGTTGTAATCATGAGGCTCTCGGTAAAGAGTGGAACCTACGCAAAATCTTGTGACGTCTTGTCACAAGCAAAACCATCAAACTGAAAACACGTCATTTTTCTCCTTCAAAGAAAAAAAAAAGTCACATCATGTGAATATGTCCGTGTACTCTTACATATTGGTGTACAAAACCATCAACCAAACACAAGTTGAAAAAACATGCCTAAATTCAAACAACTGACTCTTAAGTCAAATAATAGAGCTCATGTACTTTCAACATCTTGCTTCATGCAACATGCACCATACTTTGGTTACAAAGAAATTATTGGAAAGCATCAAAATACATGCTAGGCCTTAATTGGATAAGAAATCTAACCATTTTTCAGCAAACCATTTCAATGGCGCTTCTTTTTCTATCAACTATGTTGAATTTAGTTTTTAGTTATATTTTTAATTTTGGAGAAAATAACTATTTATTTCATGTGTAATTAGATTAGTGATTTCATGTGTTAGGGTTGTGGATTCAGGCATTGAAACAACACCATTATATTTCAAATTTAAAAATGATGTTTTGAGTCCTAGGTAGCTTAGAATCCTACTTGTTTTCAAAATAAGGATGCACTCCCATTTGATTCTCACGGATAGGTTGTAATCATGAGGCTCTCGCTCAAGAGTGGACCTTCGCAAAAATCTTGTGACGTCTTGTCACAAAAAAAACCATCAAACTGAAATCACATCATTTTTCTCCTTCAAAGAAAAAAAAAATTCACATCATGTGAATATGTCCATGTACTCTTACATATTGGTGTACAAAACCATCAACCAAACACAAGTTGACAAAACATGCCTCTTCAAACAACTGAATCTTAAGTCAAATAATAGAGCTCATGTACTTTCAACATCTTGCTTCATGCAACATGCACCATACTTTGAATTTGCAAAGAAATTAATGAAACATCAAAATACATGCTAGGACTTAATTAGATAAGAAATCTAACCATTTGTCAGCAAACCATTTCAATGGCGCTTCTTTTTCTTTCAACTATGTTGAATTTAGTTTTTAGTTATATTTTTAATTTTGGAGAAAATAACTATTTATTTCATGTGTAATTAGATTAGTGATTTCGTGTGTTAGGGTTGTGGATTCAGGCATTGAAACAACACCATTATATTTCAAATTTAAAAATGATGGTTTGAGTCCTAGGTAGCTTAGAATCCTACTTGTTTTCAAAATAAGGATGCACTCCCATTTGATTCTCACAGATAGGTTGTAATCATGAGGCTCTCGCTCAAGAGTGTACCTTCGCAAAATCTTGTGGCGTCTTGTCACAAACAAAACCATCAAACTAAAAACACATCATTTTTCTCCTTCAAAGAAAAAAAAAATCACATCATGTGAATATGTCCATGTACTCTTACATATTGGTGTACAAAACCATCAACCAAACACAAGTTGACAAAACATGCCTCTTCAAACAACTGAATCTTCAGTCAAATAATAGAGCTCATGTACTTTCAACATCTTGCTTCATGCAACATGCACCATACTTTGAATTTGCAAAGAAATTCATGAAACATCAAAATACATGCTAGGCCTTAATTGGATAAGAAATCTAACCATTTGTCAGCAAACCATTTCAATGGCGCTTCTTTTTCTTTCATCTATGTTGAATTTAGTTTTTAGTTATATTTTTATTTTTGGAGAAAATAACTATTTATTTCATGTGTAATTAGATTAGTGATTTCATGTGTTAGGGTTGTGGATTCAGGCATTGAAACAACACCATTATATTTCAAATTCAAAAATGATGGTTTGAGTCCTAGGTAGCTTAGAATCCTACTTGTTTTCAAAATAAGGATGCACTCCCATTTGATTCTCACGGATAGGTTGTAATCATGAGGCTCTCGCTCAAGAGTGGACCTTCGAAAAATCTTGTGATGTCTTGTCACAAACAAAACCATCAAACTGAAAACACATCATTTTTCTCCTTCAAAGAAAAAAAAAATTCACATCATGTGAATATGTCCATGTACTCGTACATATTGGTGTACAAAACCATCAACCAAACACAAGTTGACAAAACATGCCTCTTCAAACAACTGACTCTCAAGTCAAATAATAGAGCTCATGTACTTTCAACATCTTGCTTCATGCAACATGCACCATACTTTGAATTTGCAAAGAAATTAATGAAACATCAAAATACATGCTAGGCTTTAATTGGATAAGAAATCTAACCATTTGTCAGCAAACCATTTCAATGGCGCTTCTTTTTCTTTCAACTATGTTGAATTTAGTTTTTAGTTATATTTTTAATTTTGGAGAAAATAACTATTTATTTCATATGTAATTAGATTAGTGATTTCATGTGTTAGGGTTTTGGATTCAGGCATTGAAACAACACCATTATATTTCAAATTTAAAAATGATGGTTTGAGTCCTAGGTAGCTTAGAATCCTACTTGTTTTCAAAATAAGGATGCACTCCCATTTGATTCTCACGGATAGGTTGTAATCATGAGGCTCTCGCTCAAGAGTGGACCCTCGCAAAATCTTGTGACGTCTTGTCACAAACACAACCATCAAATTGAAAACACATCATTTTTCTCCTTCAAAGAAAAAAAAAATTCACATCATGTGAATATGTCCATGTACTCTTACATATTGGTGTACAAAACCATCAACCAAACATAAGTTGACAAAACATGCCTCTTCAAACAACTGACTCTTAAGTCAAATAATAGAGCTCATGTACTTTCAACATCTTGCTTCATGCAACATGCACCATACTTTGAATTTGCAAAGAAATTAATGAAACATCAAAATACATGCTAGGCCTTAATTGGATAAGAAATCTAACCATTTGTCAGCAAACCATTTCAATGGCGCTTCTTTTCTTTCAACTATGTTGAATTTAGTTTTTAGTTATATTTTTAATTTTGGAGAAAATAACTATTTATTTCATGTGTAATTAGATTAGTGATTTCATGTGTTAGGGTTGTGGATTCAGGCATTGAAACAACACCATTATATTTCAAATTTAAAAATGATGGTTTGAGTCCTAGGTAGCTTAGAATCCTACTTGTTTTCAAAATAAGGATGCACTCCCATTTGATTCTCACGGATAGGTTGTAATCATGAGGCTCTCGCTCAAGAGTGGACCTTCGCAAAATCTTGTCACGTCTTGTCACAAACAAAACCATCAAACTGAAAACACATCATTTTTCTCCTTCAAAGAAAAAAAAAAATCACATCATGTGAATATGTACATGTACTCTTACATATTGGTGTACAAAACCATCAACCAAACACAAGTTGACAAAACATGCCTCTTCAAACAATTGACTCTCAAGTCAAATAATAGAGCTCATGTACTTTCAACATCTTGCTTCATGCAACATGCACCATACTTTGAATTTGCAAAGAAATTAATGAAACATCAAAATACATGCTAGGCCTTAATTGATAAGAAATCTAACCATTTGTCAGCAAACCATTTCAATGGCGTTTCTTTTCAACTATGTTGAATTTAGAATTTTTAGTTATATTTTTAATTTTGGAGAAAATAACTATTTATTTCATGTGTAATTAGATTAGTGATTTCATGTGTTAGGGTTGTGGATTCAGGCATTGAAACAACACACCATGATATTTCAAATTTAAAAATAATGGTTTGAGTCCTAGGTAGCTTAGAATCCTATTTGTTTTCAAAAAAAAGATGCACTCCCATTTGATACTCATGATTAGGTTGTAATCATGAGGCTCTCGCTCAAGAGTGGACCTTCCCAAAATCTTGTGACATCTTGTCACAAACAAAACCATCTAAATGAAAAACACATCATGCAAGAAACATAGCTCATTGACATATCATTTTTCTCCTTCAAAGAAAAAAATTCACATCATGTGAATATCTCCATGTACTCTTACATATTGGTGTACAAAACCGTCAACCAAACACAAGTCGACAAAACATGCCTCTTCAAACAACTGACTCTCAAGTCAAATAATAGAGCTCATGTACTTTCAACATCTTGCTTCATGCAACATGCACCATACTTTGAATTTGCAAAGAAAAATTAATGAAACATCAAAATACATGCTAGGCCTTAATTGGATAAGAAATCTAACCATTTGTCTCGCAAACCATTTCAATGGCGTTCTTTTTCTTTCAACTATGTTGAATTTAGTTTTTAGTTATATTTTTAATTTTGGAGAAAATAACTATTTATTTCATGTGTTAGGGTTGTGGATTCAGCATTGAAACAACACCATTATATTTCAAATTTAAAAATGATGGTTTGAGTCCTAGCTCAGAATCCTATTTGTTTTCAAAATAAGAATGCACTCCCATTTGATTCTCATGATTAGGTTGTAATCATGAGGCTCTCGCTCAAGAGTGGACCTTCCCAAAATCTTGTGACATCTTGTCACAAATAAAACCATCAAACTGAAAACACATCATGCAAGAAACATAGGTTGCTGACATATCATTATTCTCCTTCAAAGAAAAAAAAATTCACATCATGTGAATATATCTATGTACTCTTACATATTGGTGTACAAAACCATCAACCAAACACAAGTCGACAAAACATGCCTCTTCAAACAACTGACTCTTAATTCAAATAATAGAGCTCATGCACAAATTTCCATATTTGTTGCATTTAAGTGTGTCAACATAACTCTACTTTCAACATCTTGCTTCATGAAACATGCACCATACTTTGAATTTGCAAATAAATTCATGAAACATCAAAATACATGCAAGGCCTTAATTGGATAAGAAATCTAACCATTTGTCAGCAAACCATTTCAATGGCGCTTCTTTTTCTTTCAACTATGTTGAATTTAGTTTTTAGTTATATTTTTAATTTTGGAAAATAACTATTTATTTCATGTGTAATTAGATTAGTGATTTCATGTGTTAGGGTTGTGGATTCAGCATTGAAACAACACCATTATATTTCAAATTTAAAAATGATGGTTTGAGTCCTAGGTAGCTTAGAATCCTACTTGTTTTCAAAATAAAGATGCACTCCCATTTGATTCTCACGGATAGGTTGTAATCATGAGGCTCTCGCTCAAGAGTGGACCTTCGCAAAATCTTGTCACGTCTTGTCACAAACAAAACCATCAAACTGAAAACACATCATTTTTCTCCTTCAAAGCAAAAAAAAAATCACATCATGTGAATATGTCCATGTACTCTTACATATTGGTGTACAAAACCATCAACCAAACACAAGTTGACAAAACATGCCTCTTCAAACAACTGTCTCTTAAGTCAAATAATAGAGCTCATGTACTTTCAACATCTCGCTTCATGCAACATGCACCATACTTTTAATTTGCAAAGAAATTAATGAAACATCAAAATACATGCTAGGCCTTAATTGGATAAGAAATCTAACCATTTGTCAGCAAACCATTTCAATGGCGCTTCTTCTTCTTTCAACTATGTTGAATTTAGTTTTTAGTTATATTTTTAATTTTGGAGAAAATAACTATTTATTTCATGTGTAATTAGATTAGTGATTTCATGTGTTAGGGTTGTGGATTCAGGCATTGAAACAACACCATTATATTTCAAATTTAAACAATGGTTTGAGTCCTAGGTAGCTTAGAATCCTACTTTTTCAAAAATAAGGATGCACTCCCATTCGATTCTCTCACGATAGGTTGTAATCATGAGGCTCTCGCTCAAGAGTGGACCTTCGCAAAATCTTGTGACGTCTTGTCACAAACAAAACCATCAAACTGAAAACACATCATTTTTCTCCTTCAAAGAAAAAAATTTCACATCATGTGAACATCGCCATGTACTCTTACATCTTGGTGTCAAAACTTATTGACCAAACACAAGTCAACAAAATATGCCTCTTCAAACAACTGACTCTCAAGTCAAATAATAGAGCTCATGTACTTTCAACATCTTGCTTCATGCAACATGCACCATACTTTGAATTTGCAAAGAAATTAATGAAACATCAAAATACATGCTAGGCCTTAATTGGATAAGAAATCTAACCATTTGTCAAAGAAACCATTTCAATGGCGCTTCTTTTTCTTTCAACTATGTTGAATTTAGTTTTTAGTTATATTTTTAATTTTGGAGAAAATAACTATTTATTTCATGTGTAATTAGATTAGTGATTTCATGTGTAAGGGTTGTGGATTTAGGCATTGAAACAACACCATTATATTTCAAATTTGAAAATGATGGTTTGAGTCCTAGGTAGCTTAGAATCCTACTTGTTTTCAAAATAAGGATGCACTCCCATTTGATTCTCACGGAGAGGTTGTAATCATGAGGCTCTCGCTCAAGAGTGGACCTTCGCAAAATCTTGTGACGTCTTGTCACAAACAAAACCATCAAACTGAAAACACATCATTTTTCTCCTTCAAAGAAAAAAAAAAATTCACATCATGTGAATATGTCCATGTACTCTTACATATTGGTGTACAAAACCATCAACCAAACACAAGTTGACAAAACATGCCTCTTCTAACAACTGACTCTTAAGTCAAATAATAGAGCTCATGTACTTTCAACATCTTGCTTCATGCAACATGCACCATACTTTGAATTTGCAAAGAAATTAATGAAACATCAAAATACATGCTAGGCCTTAATTGGATAAGAAATCTAACCATTTGTCAGCAAACCATTTCAATGGCGCTTCTTTTTCTTTCAACTATGTTGAATTTAGTTTTTAGTTATATTTTTAATTTTGGAGAAAATAACTATTTATTTCATGTGTAATTAGATTAGTGATTTCATGTGTTAGGGTTGTGGATTCAGGAATTGAAACAACACCATTATATTTCAAATTTAAAAATGATGGTTTGAGTCCTAGGTAGCTTAGAATCCTACTTGTTTTCAAAATAAAGATGCACTCCCATTTGATTCTCACGGATAGGTTGTAATCATGAGGCTCTCGCTCAAGAGTGGACCTTCGCAAAATCTTGTGATGTCTTGTCACAAACAAAACCATCAAACTGAGAACACATCATTTTTCTCCTTCAAAGAAAAAAAAAATTCACATCATGTGAATATGTCCATGTACTCTTACATATTGGTGTAAAAAACCATCAACCAAACACAATTTGACAAAACATGCCTCTTCAAACAACTGACTATCAAGTCAAATAATAGAGCTCATGTACTTTCAACATCTTGCTTCATGCAACATGCACCATACTTTGAATTTGCAAAGAAATTAATGAAACATCAAAATACATGCTAGGCCTTAATTGGATAAGAAATCTAACCATTTGTCTGCAAACCATTTCAATGGCGCTTCTTTTTCTTTCAACTATGTTGAATTTAGTTTTTAGTTATATTTTTAATTTTGGAGAAAATAACTATTTATTTCATGTGTTAGGGTTGTGGATTCAGGCATTGAAACAACACCATTATATTTCAAATTTAAAAATGATGGTTTGAGTCCTAGGTAGCTTAGAATCCTACTTGTTTTCAAACTAAGGATGCACTCCCATTTGATTCTCACGGATAGATTGTAATCATGAGGCTCTCGCTCAAGAGTGGACCTTCGCAAAATCTTGTGATGTCTTGTCACAAATAAAACCATGAAACTGAAAACACATCATTTTTCTCCTTCAAAGAAAAAAAAAATTCACATCATGTGAATATGTCCATGTACTCTTACATATTGGTGTACAAAACCATCAACCAAACACAAGTTGACAAAACATGCCTCTTCAAACAACTGACTCTTAAGTCAAATAATAGAGTTCATGTAATAACATCTTTGTTTATGAAATATGCACCATACTTTGAATTTGCAAAGAAATTAATGAAACATCAAAAATACACATGCTAGGCCTTAATTGGATAAGAAATCTAACCATTTGTCAAGAAACCATTTCAATGGCGCTTCTTTTTCTTTTCAACTATGTTGAATTTAGTTTTTAGTTATATTTTTAATTTTGGAGAAAATAACTATTTATTTCATGTGTAATTAGATTAGTGATTTCATGTGTTAGGTTGTGGATCTGCATTGAAATAAATACCATTATATTTCAAATTTAAAAATGATGGTTTGAGTCCTAGGTAGCTTAGAATCCTACTTGTTTTCAAAATAAGGATGCACTCCCCATTTGATTCTCACGGATAGGTTGTAATCATGAGGCTCTCGCTCAAGAGTGGACCTTCGCAAAATCTTGTCACGTCTTGTCACAAACAAAACCATCAAACCGAAACACATCATTTTTCTCCTTCAAAGAAAAAAAAAATTCACATCATGTGAATATGTCCATGTACTCTTGCATATTGGTGTACAAAACCATCAACCAAACACAAGTTGACAAAACATGCCTCTTCAAACAACTGACTCTCAAGTCAAATAATAGAGCTCATGTACTTTCAACATCTTGCTTCATGCAACATGCACCATACTTTGAATTTGCAAACAAATTAATGAAAAATCAAAATACATGCTAGGCCTTAATTTGATAAGAAATCTAACCATTTGTCAGCAAACCATTTCAATGGCGCTTCTTTTTCTTTCAACTATGTTGAATTTAGTTTTTAGTTATATTTTTAATTTTGGAGAAAATAACTATTTATTTCATGTGTAATTAGATTAGTGATTTCATTTGTTAGGGTTGTGGATTCAGGAATTGAAACAACAACATTATATTTCAAATTTAAAAATAATGGTTTGAGTCCTAGGTAGCTTAGAATCCTACTTTTTTTCAAAATAAGGATGCACTCCCATTCGATTCTCACGGATAGGTTGTAATCATGAGGCTCTCGCTCAAGAGTGGACCTTCGCAAAATCTTGTGACGTCTTGTCACAAACAAAACCATCAAACTGAAAACACATCATTTTTCTCCTTCAAAGAAAAAAAAATTCACATCATGTGAATATGTCCATGTACTCTTACATATTGGTGTACAAAACCATCAACCAAACACAGACAAAACATGCCTCTTCAAACAACCGACTCTTAAGTCAAATAATAGAGCTCATGTACTTTCAACATCTTGCTTCATGCAACATGCACCATACTTTGAATTTGCAAAGAAATTAAGGAAACATCAAAATACATGCTAGGCCTTAATTGGATAAGAAATCTAACCATTTGTCAGCAAACCATTTCAATGGCGCTTCTTTTTCTTTCAACTATGTTGAATTTAGTTTTTAGTTATATTTTTAATTTTGGAGAAAATAACAATTTATTTCATGTGTAATTAGATTAGTGATTTCATGTGTTAGGGTTGTGGATTCAGGAATTGAAACAACACCATTATATTTCAAATTTGAAAATGATGGTTTGAGTCCTAGGTAGCTTAGAATCCTACTTGTTTTCAAAATAAGGATGCACTCCCATTTGATTCTCATGGATAGGTTGTAATCATGAGGCTCTCGCTCAAGAGTGGACCTTCGCAAAATCTTGTGACGTCTTGTCACAAACAAAACCATCAAACTGAAAACACATCATTTTTCTCCTTCAAAGAAAAAAAAAATCACATCATGTGAATATGTCCATGTACTCTTACATATTGGTGTACA
Organism: Pinus albicaulis; assembly: GCA_034641835.2. Lineage (NCBI taxonomy): Eukaryota > Viridiplantae > Streptophyta > Pinopsida > Pinales > Pinaceae > Pinus > Pinus albicaulis. The sequence continues at coordinate 751,441,467 of CM076569.1, forward strand.
AAACCATCAACCAAACACAAGTTGACAAAACATGCCTCTTCAAACAACCGACTCTTAAGTCAAATAATAGAGCTCATGTACTTTCAACATCTTGCTTCATGCAACATGCACCATACTTTGAATTTGCAAAGAAATTAATGAAACATCAAAATACATGCTAGGCCTTAATTGGATAAGAAATCTAACCATTTGTCAACAAACCATTTCAATGGCGCTTCTTTTTTTTTCAACTATGTTGAATTTAGTTTTTAGTTATATTTTTAATTTTGGAGAAAATAACTATTTATTTCATGTGTAATTAGATTAGTGATTTCATGTGTTAGGGTTGTGGATTCAGGCATTGAAACAACACCATTATATTTCAAATTTAAAAATGATGGTTTGAGTCCTAGGTAGCTTAGAATCCTACTTGTTTTCAAAATAAAGATGCACTCCCATTTGATTCTCACGGATAGGTTGTAATCATGAGGCTCTCGCTAAAGAGTGGACCTTCGCAAAATCTTGTGACGTCTTGTCACAAACAAAACCATCAAACTGAAAACACATCATTTTTCTCCTTCAAAGAAAAAAAAAATTCACATCATGTGAATATGTCCATGTACTCTTACATATTGGTGTAAAAAACCATCAACCAAACACAAGTTGACAAAACATGCCTCTTCAAACAACTGACTCTCAAGTCAAATAATAGAGCTCATGTACTTTCAAAATCTTTCTTGATGCAACATGCACCATACTTTGAATTTGCAACGAAATTAATGAAACATCAAAATACATGCTAGGCCTTAATTGGATAAGAAATCTAACCATTTGTCTGCAAACCATTTCAATGGCGCTTCTTTTTCCTTCAACTATGTTGAATTTAGTTTTTAGTTATATTTTTAATTTTGGAGAAAATAACTATTTATTTCATGTGTTAGGGTTGTGGATTCAGGCATTGAAACAACACCATTATATTTCAAATTTAAAAATGATGGTTTGAGTCCTAGGTAGCTTAGAATCCTACTTGTTTTCAAACTAAGGATGCACTCCCATTTGATTCTCACAGATAGGTTGTAATCATGAGGCTCTCGCTCAAGAGTGGACCTTCGCAAAATCTTGTGACGTCTTGTCACAAACAAAACCATCAAACTGAAAACACATCATTTTTCTCCTTCAAAGAAAAAATAAATTCACATCATGTGAATATGTCCATGTACTCTTACATATTGGTGTACAAAACCATCAACCAAACACAAGTTGACAAAACATGCCTCTTCAAACAACTAACTCTCAAGTCAAATAATAGAGCTCATGTACTTTCAACATCTTGCTTCATGAAACATGCACCATACTTTGAATTTGCAAAGAAATTAATGAAACATCAAAATACATGCTAGGCCTTAATTGGATAAGAAATCTAACCATTTGTCAGCAAACCATTTCAATGGCGTTTCTTTTTCTTTCAACTATGTTGAATTTAGTTTTTAGTTATATTTTTAATTTTGGAGAAAATAACTATTTATTTCATGTGTAATTAGATTAGTGATTTCATGTGTTAGGGTTGTGGATTCAGGCATTGAAACAACACCATTATATTTCAAATTTAAAAATGATGGTTTGAGTCCTGGGTAGCTTAGAATCCTACTTGTTTTCAAAATAAGGATGCACTCCCATTTGATTCTCACGGATAGGTTGTAATCATGAGGCTCTCGCTCAAGAGTGGACCTTCGCAAAATCTTGTGATGTCTTGTCACAAACAAAACCATCAAACTGAAAACACATCTTTTTTCTCCTTCAAAGAAAAAAAAAAATCACATCATGTGAATATGTCCATGTACTCTTACATATTGGTGTACAAAACCATCAACCAAACACAAGTTGACAAAACATGCCTCTTCAAACAACTGACTCTTAAGTCAAATAATAGAGCTCATGTACAAATTTCCATATTTGTTGCATTTAAGTGTGTCTAACATAACTCTACTTTCAACATCTTGCTTCATGCAACATGCACCATACTTTGAATTTGCAAAGACCCGAATTCTCCACCCCCCATTAAAATGACCCTACAAGTTGATTCTTTCAGTTTTTTCACTCTATAAGCATCAACGTACGATTATGCATGATGGAGAATCTCTAGCGCTTTCCCTTGTTAATATATTTAATAATCTCAATATTTATTTAAAAGTATCAATAGTATTTCGACCATGAGATTTGAACAATGTGATGTCGTCGAAACACTATTGATACTTTTAAATAAATATTGAGATTATTAAATATATTAACAAGGGAAAGCGCTAGAGATTCTCCATCATGCATAATCGTACGTTGGATTTGGTGATAATTGCCTCCATATTTTGGCTTTCTGACCCGCAAAAAATAATTATTTTACAAGGGAGGGAAGGAGGGATGATCACATTGACTTGCTTGATGACATGTCTATGAAGATTAACTACCTCAAGAACTATTTTTTTGCGTAGGGAAAGAGACACATTCCCATGTATGAGCATGAAAACATTCTTTGATATTGTTAATGCCTCTAGTGTTTACTTCTACAAGTTCTATAGGCAGAGTCTGTAAAGGGCCAGGTAGCCTCTGGATCTCATCTTTTATGAAAGGTGACATATCTAGTAAATGCCCCTGCAGTCAATCTCTGGAATGGATCTAAATAGAAGTTCTTCATTTTAATATCCGTAAAACACAACAACTTTAAGGTAAAGTATGTACATGTTCCATTCATCATTAACACAAACCTCACAAGCCTCCTTGGCTTTGGAGCATTTTCCATGTTTTCCATAACCAAGACCCAAATAATTAGGCCCTTCTTGAAGAACATTTGGCTCAACTATGCCTTGTACATGCTTGCCTTTAAAACCATTTACTTTCATAGCACATTTTCATCAAAAATTTGGACCTTATTCCTCTAATGTCTCTAATGTCTCTCAAAAGCACGTACACATTCATTTTCAGAGGAAATTGAAGGTAGAAACCAATAGCTAATTCTTCTAACTAACCTTGACTAAAATGAGCTAAATTATACTTTGATACGAACTTGATTTAAATTGTCCACCCCACATTAGGCACCAATGATTATAACCTTTAATGGGCTAGCACTAGTTTGTAATCATCATCTCAAAATGACCTAGTAGATGAAAAATTACCATGTTTGTAATCATCGTTTCACACCATCTACATATGACCCTTCTACACATTATATGATTGAATTTATGGTAGGTCATCCCTTCTATCTAGACCATGATTGATTGTGACATTAGGTGAACAAAGGAAATTTGATAAGGAAGGGATCACTATAAGTTTGTCCTCCTCCACCCACTCCATATCCAGTGATTGCCTATTTTTTCTCTTCCAACATTTTATTTTGGAAATTCATTTTGGTATTTAATTCTACTAATAGTCACAACACACCTGGAAGTCAAAAAAATTGTTATATACACTACTAAACTCAATTAACATTGTTTGTTATTGGACTTTACAATAACAAACAACGTAGAGTTCATTAATGTAGTAGTGTATATGATAATTATATGTATAGTGGTGTGGCTATCAATAAAATTAGCTGCTAATGAATTTCGAGAATAGAAAGTTGGAAGTGGAAAAATGAGAAATCACTAGCTATGGGGCGGATGGAGGAGGACAAACTAGAAACTATCTTCTGCTTATAAATTGTATTTTATTCACCTGTTGTCACAATCATTCATGGGATAGGTAGAGAGGATGACATTCCAAAAATTCATGCATATAATATGTAGAAGGGGTCATGTATGAGATGGTGTGAAGTGATGATGATTGACATGGTAAATTTTCATCTACCAAGTCATTTTTAGATGATGATGACAAACCAATATTAGCGATTTTAAGGTTATAATCATTAACAAGAAATATGGGGAAGGAAATTCAAATGTCTCATCATGGAAATTATAAAAATTGTAAGGATGGGGTTATAAGCGTTATGGAAATTCTAATTGCCAAATTCTAAGGAACAAGCCATATTTGCTTCTCAAAAACTTTATTTGATATATTCTTAAAAAACCAAGTACAAATTTTAGTAATCCTAGAATCATGCTTTACATAAGGTAAAATTGGGGAACTCATGACTTGTACTATAGATAAAAAACATTTACACTTACCAAAAAATATATGATAAAAATTGACAAACTACATAAGCTTAAGCTTAAGGGGATATAATCGTTCTTGCCTTCCATATAGATAATGAAAATGATTGTTCTAAGTCTCATGTTGCTTCTCATGTTATTTTATAAACCTTGATTGGAAAGAAAAATAGGAGGGCGGAAATGTAAGAAATATAGAACATACTGGATTTAACAGCCCCAAACTGGATTTTACTCTGAGGTATTGATTTTTTGAAATATATTTTGTGAATGTCGACCAATAGATATATATCATGGAGGATGAAAGACGAAGATCAGCCGAATCCCATATGGAGGCTCAGGGATTGGAGGATGTTCACGGTATTTAAATATAATCTTAAATCTCCATACATGTGTGTACATATGGAATTTATTTTTTTATTAACTTTGTGAGTGAAATTAGTTGTTAATAAGTTTCATATTTTAATTTTTAGGAGGCAAGAGGAGAAGGCTTTCTACTCCATCCATGGAGCGTGGCCAAGGTTCAACCGGTCGAGGTATGACTGGTAGCAGGTTGCGGGAAGGGGGTGATATTTATTCCCCCGAAGGCTAGCAATCAACGGCTGCTGGTTCTCAACAGGGTCACTGTGGGTCTGGTTCTCAGCAGCGTCATTCTGGGGTTGGTTCTCAGTAGGGTCATGTTGGAGATGATGTTAACCAACAACATCAAGGTTGCCATCAATTTCAATATTTTTTCATTAAATTTGTACAACTTTTTTACACGTGTTTTTTCTAATATACGAAATTTTATATATATTGATGCAGAGGCTGAAAATGTTCGAGCCAGTGGTCAAAAAAGACGCAGGGCAGCGCGCTACATTGAAGAAGAAGGCTGTCAACCCAGCACAATTTATCCGGCTGAGATTACTAATATACCATGGGAAACGAACATGGAGGAATGCACCTTACAAAGGTGTGAAAGCCTTCATGCAAAATTGAAAAGAGATCTCGAGGCTTTGCCTCTACCTGCTGAGAGTAGACAAAGCCTCGAAATAGTTACACATTCATTGAGTGAAATGGAAAAAGTGTACAAAAATTTGGGGCCAACGACTGATTCGTTTGTAGAAGTGATGAGAAAGAGAAAAGAAACAGTGATAGGTCCCGATAAATGGCAAGACATAAAACGGAGAGTAAAAAGAGATGATGTTAAGTCAATGTTTAATTATAAGGAAGGGCCAAAAATAAAAATGTTGAAGGTGCAGTATTTCAAGCACCCAGACAAAGCAAAATATTTGTATGATCGACATCTTGCGGCCTTTGGAAGGCTTCCATGGAACGATGAGGTTCCTCTTTATTTTTCACAAATGTTTTATGCAGAATTTTTTTTTGGGTATGAAACCCGACTACAATGACCTTCCTTCAGAATTTTTTGGCCCGGGGAGAGGTCGATTATATCAACGTAAGGGCGCTAAGCGAGATGTGGAGTTGCCTCGCCCTGAGCCGCCATTGGTGAGTCGACCGTCTCGACTCGAAACCCTGCGATCAGAGATGGATGTGACTTCTCAAATAAGTCGTGAAGCAAGAGATGTTATGATCGAAAATGTTCATAGCAGATTGAGTGGAGTCGATATTGGCTTAAATCGACAAAGAGCACGTGAAAATGCACGTGCCAATTTTGTTTATCATACAGATGAAGAGATTTACAACATGAATGTTGAAGATCTCCGAATATACGCAATAAATTGTCGCAATGGTCTGCAAGACCTAATTTTTCGTGAGGAAGAGGGCACCGGAACGGTATGTGTTAGTGACCTTAGGGCTTGAAATTATATTTACATATACATGTGTACAATTTGTAATAAATACATGTGTATGTACATGTATACATTTATTTGTATGTGTACATTAATCTAACAAAATGTATGATTATATGTTAAAACACCATTTGCAGTTCTCAGGCATGATGCGTGATGAAAATGTTAATATTACGTTCGGGACCTCTGGCTCAAACGATGCAGATGGGTCCGACCATCATGATATGTTGGCACATGTATGTTAGTGTTTTTTAAGTGACTCTAAAATAAATAATAGTTGCCACACATGTACATGTATGTATATATATAATTTGATAAAATGTTTTAACAGGTACCGATTCCGTCTGATGTTTTTGGGATGGCGGTACCTTCTTCTTCCTTAGGAGATATACCTTCTACTTCATTGGGAGATGTGCCACAAGTATGGACAATTTTTCACAAGTTCAAAATTTATGTTACCTCAAAAAGTTCCATTAAAAATTGAGATATATAGAGAGAGATCTATATTTTGAGTTATTTAAAAAATTTTGAATTTAGGTTCGTATAGAAGATTTTTTTAATCCGAGGACTTTAGCGACGGAGATAGGAACATCCACAACATTTGAAGAAGTTGTCTTTAGTTCTTTTTTTTAATATTATTGTTCAAATAAGTTTATATATGTACACGTGCATTTTCATTTGAAAGTTTTTTCAAATAAGTTTATATGTGTACACGTGCATTTTCATTTGAAAGTTTTTAATTTATATAAATTATTTATGTATATATATATATTTATATTTAACTGTACATGTATATTGTACAGGTTACCACTGCAGATGTTTCTATGGCAGAACCTGTTCATCAAATGGAGAGGGAACCTTACGAGGTATTACATGTATTGCATGATTTTTTTGTTATATTTTGTTTTTTACATGAAGTTCTATATATATATATTCTCATTCATTTTTAAAACTTCAAATTTTAATGTTCAAGTACATGTGCATTGTGTATGTAGGTTTCCTATTTACAGGATAGGGCGCTACCCGAGACCCAGACGGTAGATCCTCCATTTGATGGACAAGATTTACAGTAGATTTGATTTCAAAATTTAGATGGTTTTAAAATTTGTTAAACTTGATAAAGTTTGATACTCAAGTGACATTTACAATTTTTGGACATATTTTATTACAATGTTATTATATAATTTGTTTTATTTAATTTTTGGATGGTTTTAGTACTTTTGGAATGTGAATGTGAAGTAATGTTGTCATCTGAATTAAATTTGACATGTGATATTTAATGTTAAATGTTTTTGTTGGATAGTTGAATTATAATTGGCATGGCATCTGAAGTTTTTAAAACTACATGAATGATAGAATGTGAACCTACATTTGCACATGTGGTAAATTGGAATGTTACTTGTAACAAGACAATCCCCATTGATTTCATTACAGTATATGTTGATTTCTGATTTGATATAATTGCATGTATGATGGTACATTACTTGTAAAGTCATTGGATTAATAGTGTTCATTGATTTCAATGTAAGCGCAAAAAATTATTGACAATGTAGAACGATTTTTGTGTTATAATAATTAAACCTAATAATATTGGAGAGCAAGAGAGACTTGAGGTATGGTGTTTACTACAAGAGTTCGAGCTAAATATTTAAATGTTTTACCTATGTGTTGATTTCTGATTTGATATAATTGCATGTATGATGGTACATTACTTGTAAAGTCATTGGATTAACAATGTTCATTGATTTCAGTGTAAGCGCAAAAAATTATTGACAATGTAGAACGATTTTTGTTTTATAATAATTAAACCTAATTACTCGAGTGAGATTTACAATTTTTGGACATATTTTATTACAATAAGTTTTTTGGACATATTTTTGGACATATGTTAAATGTTTTTGTTGGATAGTTGAATTATAATTGGCATGGCATGTGATATTTAATGTTAAATGTTTTTGTTATATAGTTGAATTATAATTGGCATGGCATCTGAAGTTTTTAGAACTATATGATTGATAGAATGTGAACCTACATTTGCACATGTGGTAAATTGAAATGTTACTTGTAACAAGACAATCCCCATTGATTTCATTACAGTATATGTTGATTTCTGATTTGATATAATTGCATGTATGATGGTACATTACTTGTAAAGTCATTGGATTAATAGTGTTCATTGATTTCACCGTAAGCGCAAAAAATTATTGACAATGTAGAACGATTTTTTGTGTTATAATAATTAAACCTAATAATATTGGAGAGCAAGAGAGACTTGAGGTATGGTGTTTACTACAAGAGTTCGAGCTAAATATTTAAATGGTTTACCTATGTGTTGATTTCTGATTTGATATAATTGCATGCATGATGGTACATTACTTGTAAAGTCATTGGATTAATAGTGTTCATTGATTTCAGTGTAAGCGCAAAAAATTATTGACAATGTAGAACGATTTTTGTGTTATAATAATTAAACCTAATAATATTGGAGAGCAAGAGAGACTTGAGGTATGGTGTTTAATACAAGAGTTCGAGCTAAATATTTAAATGGTTTATGATTTATGATTTATACTTTCTTTTTAATATAATCGATACGGAAAGATGACAAACTAATAAGGGTGACAATAAGAATAGAAGTTCAGAAAATAGTTTATGATTGATCACAAGAATTAAGAGAATGTCTCGGTCCATCATTGGTATGGCTTGTGCTGCAACCATGAAGTCTCGTCCCAACACCATAGAATGATCATCTATGTCAATGACTCTTAAGTCTATCTTTCCAAAGAGATGAAGTTTCCTTTCGACTTAGGAAGCTATGGGTAGCTCCCGTGTCTATCAAAGCAGAGAACTTTTTCCCATGTACAGTTGTAGACACGAATCTCAAGTCCAAGGAACTTTCATCATCATTCCTTCTCCTTGTCTTGCGCCTTACTTCTGCAATCTTCTTCAACATTTCCTTTTCCAATATGTCTTTCGAACTAGCCCTTGGCTTAACAGTCCTTTTCACATATCTCTTCTCATGAAGCTCCATAGAACAATCCGATCTTGGGTCTGCTTGAATTGGATCAAGCTCTTTCCTTTTCGAATTCTGTCTAATTGCTCCAATGTCTTGACTTTAGCCTGCAACGTGGTGCTTCTTTCCTTCAAGTGAGCCCTTTCCATAAAGAGTTCTTGAAGTCTTTGTTCATCTTGTCGTATCTCCATTTCAAGCTTTTCAATTTCAGCAGTTTGTCCAGATAGTCCATCCTTGGAATTTCTTGGGTGAAAAACCAAGTAGGTTGAACCAACTTTGGTCTAGTGCATTGGAATTCATTAAAGAATTGGTCATTGGCGTTGCTTCAAGCTAGGAGTGAGCATCATCACCAACCTACATTGAATATTTTACACTCCCTAGGGTGAATGATACTTTAAATTGATTGACAGTCTAAGACTTTCTAATTTTTCCGAATGCCAAATGATCTTACAAAGTTAGTATTTATAATATCCTAGTAGGTCATTTGGTGACAACTTTTACCGGAAACTTGAATCAACTTTGGCATGTGATATTTAATTTTTTGAATGTTTTTGTTGGATAGTTGAATTATAATTGGCATGACATGTGAAGTTTTTAAAACTCGAGTTTTGGATGGTTTCAATCTACATTTTGCATGTGATATTTAATGAACTTTAAATGTTTAATTTTTTAATGTTGCACAATATATAATCAAAAGGGTTTTAAAACTTAAAGTTTTGGATGGTTTCAATCTACAACTTAAAGTTTTGGATGGTTTCAATCTACAACTTAAAGTTTTGGATGGTTTCAACCTACATTTGCACATATGGTAAATTGAAATTATGTTACTTGTAACAAGACAATCCCCATTGATTTCATTGTATATGTTGATTTCTAATTTGATATAATTGTATGTATGATGGTACATTACTTGTAAAGACATTGGATTAATAGTGTTCATTGATTTTACTTTAAGCGCAAAAAATTATTGACAATGTAGAACGATTTTTGTGTTATAATAATTAAACCTAATAATATTGGAGAGCAAGAGAGATAAGGTATGGTGTTTACTACAAGAGTTCGAGTAGGTCATTCGGTGACAACTTTTACTGGAAACTTGAAACAAAGAGAATCTATCTTTGGCTAGGACATCATGTAAGATGCCTGACATAAACAGTAAAATTGTACTTGAAATCTGAGATTCGGGCAAGTGGGGACAACCACTTGTTATCTCGTCCCTTGGAGGCTAGGCCATATGGGGACCGAATCTGACCTTACAAAATAAAGTGAAATAATTTGTACCATATGGTCGGAGAACATATACAAGAACAATTAATTTATCCAATATTGGATATATATATATCCAATACATATAACATTTTTAATCAATGCACATGTATAGAAAAACTACTTTTAGTTGATACTAGAGCACGTGCTTGTACCCAAACAATTTGTAACATGTGCAAACCACAAATAACATAAGCAGCTCAATTTTTAGTTGAGTACTGGAAGTTCTAAAACATATTTAATCCAAAGATAATAAATTGTTGGACACTTCACTAAAAAAAATTCTAATGGAATTCCATCCTCAATAATTCGTTCATGATCGGATTTTGACATTTTCCATTTCTTAATTTTCGATTTTTTCTTTGATTGAACTTCTATCAACTTTATGCGTGCTGCACACACCAAGTGACTATATTGACAACTTATGGAATCAAGTTCATAGTCTTCAAAGTAAACAAAGTCTCCACTTTGATGATTTTGTCTGAAAAAATAACCTTTCAGTATAATAGACCCTCTGTCATACTAAAATCCGTGATCATTATAGTCTTGTAATAATTTAATTTTTCGTTCAGTGCAACGCATCAAATAATACTTCACATTTTCATCGTTGTCAATAGGTGCAATTACAGCAAAAACATCTCCTGCACAATAAAATAAATTTAACATTTAATTATGTATATTTAAATTTATTTGTAGATCTTTAAATCATTAGAAAGTAATTCAATGTTACCTTCTCTAACAAGATCAGGAACTCGATCACCATCGGATGATATTGTAGTTTCCTCTGATTGCATTTCTTCAAACATTTCAACAGACATTTTTCCCTTTGTATTTAGCTCTGTATGTTTCCAATCGTTCACATACATTTTATTTTCACAGACGTCATTGGATTTTGTGTTGTCTATGCAAACATCACAAAAACAAGAATATTTTCTTTTATCCAATGCAAACACATTTGTGGACAACTTTGTTTGAATTGAATGCAATTTTCGAGTCCTTTTTATTGTTTCAACGTCATTTCCAATTGATCTATTTACGTCTCCGATTCCAATATGCCAGAAAAACCTTTATATGGAAAATTAGAAAAAGAATTTGTAAATATGATATCAAAATACAATTAAAAATAATCATTGCATGATAAATGTACAATGTTTAAAATTAGATTTCCAATATAAATTAAACTGAATGTACTTCGCACTTCTCTTGATGGGTTAATCTCATGGCTTAGAGCATTTTTGCACCATTGAACAACTTCTTCAGTGTTCACAAGTCGGCGTGCAAAGTGGTTCATTTGATATCTTCGAAGTACTTGTTTTATGCATGCTCCTGCACCATCATGTTCTCCTTTTCCATGGCCAGTCTCAAAGAAATTCCAACAATGTTTAATGCAGGTTTTCTTATGAAGACAACACAACCAAAAAAATGATCGTGCAGATTTGAATTGACCTGCACATCCGTCTGACCATATCCAATGTTCATTGAATGTTATTCCACAATTTTTCAATGAATCATAAATACTTCCAAAACAATGTTGTACAAAAAATGTATCATGTGTACGATCGTCACTGATATAAAAGTGATATTCTTTAATGATATGTTGATTTTCACTCGTGCTTTCTATATGATCGACATTTTGTTCAGCATGTCTATATAGAATATGGACGAGCATGGAGACTTGGTCAGAGTGATAGTATTCACTTTGAATTTCTTTTTGTGGAACAAATGTGTAGTTTTCTGCAAAATCAATCACTGACAAAATGGTCCCTGGTGGAAAAACTTCACGAGATTTTTTGAATTGCAAGTCTTGCCATCGAGCTCTATGGGAATGCTTGGTGTATTTGTAAATTTCTGCCTCAAACTTTCTCAAAAATTCTATCAGAAAGATTTCGTCTTCTTGTAATTCGATTCTTTTAACACTATTTTCACCTTGAATCGATGTACCGATATATTCATATCTCTTCCATTTCACTTTCATGTTGGACAATGATTGATCATTTATATCAATACGACATTTGTTTTGAAATTTAGTCAAATTTCCACAATCATCGCATTTTTTACCACCAACACATTTCTTTTTGTAAAATAGTTCATCGCTTTCTCTTTCACATAGAATTTGAGATATGAATTCACGGATAGTGGAAGGAGGAGGTGAATCCTTCCATAATGTTATACCAAAATCAAGGAATGTGTCATAATATAACTCAAATTCCACATGATAATGGCAACAACAAGTGTCGTGTACAGTGATAGGTTTTACATACCATGGTTTTTGTTGAACAAAAGCACTGAGTGAAACTTGAATTTGACGATTCTCTTCTTTGAACTTGTTGAATAACTCTATTTGAGTGGTTTCCAACAGATGTTTTTCATGTTCTTCGTATTGATTTCGTGCTATTCTTCTTCGCATCACATGTCTTGCAGTGGGTGAAACACGCGAATTGTTCTTCCAATATTCATATATTATTTTTTTAACATCTTCTCCAAGTCTATCTCTGTATGGTTGCCTACAAATAGCTCTCCAACAAGCGAGTTCATCATTTACGTCTATTTGCAGTCGAAATTTTCGATGTTTGTGCAGAGTTTTTCGCGAGGTTCCCAGTGCTCGTGCCATAGATGTTAGATTCAAACGATTCTCTTGAGTACTCGGTGAAACCATTTCCATTTGTATTCCTCTACGTATATTTGAAACATCTTTATCTCTAGATCTCTTAATTGACTCTATAGCACTACTCATATTTTTTATCACCTCTTCTTTCATTTTTTTATCTTTGGTTGATTTTCTAATACCCAATAGTGTCGTCGCTTCTTTTAATTTCCTTGATGATAGGAGACCTTTCAACATTTGAGCTTGAACTGTCACTTGCTCATTTTTGAAATACATTTCAAAAATTTTATCGACACGATATCGTATAACATGGTCAGGTTTTTTATCTCCATATGTGTGAGTGTCGACATTTTCTAACATCTCATTATCGATAGTGATTTCATCTGTACATATTCGAAAAAATAGTACATATTCAATAAATAACTAAATTAATAAATATGTCAATAAATATTAGGAAAATTTTAAACATATCAATAGATCATAATATTTACATTTACATACCCGATTCAATTTCTGCTTGAGGTTGATTTTCTTCTTCAATATTTTGAGGAGTATCTCTGTCTGTTTACATTAAACAAAATATTTTTCAAACTAGTTCATCAAATAAAAATTAAGCTTCACATTTTACATTGGGAAAACTTTAAAATATATCAATAGATCATAATATTTACATTTACATACCTGCTTCAATTTCTGCTTGAGGTTGATTTTCTTCTTCAATATTTTGAGGAATATCTCTGTCTGTTTACATCAAACAAAATATTTTTCAAACTAGTTCATCAAATAAAAATTAAGTTTCACATTTTACATTAGGAAAATTTTAAATATATATCAATAGATCATGTAATATTTGCATTTACATACCTGCTTCAATTTCTACTTGAGGTTGATTTTCCTCTTCAATATTTGAGAGAGCTTCTAACTTTCTTTTGCGATATTGTCTCGTCTCTTCTCTACGTTCCTCAGGCTTTCTTTTTCGATCATATTTTCTCACACAAGTTCTTCGATTTCCCATGATAATAGGGTATGAGGTTCAAAAATTTCCTTCAAAAAATTAGACAATAACTCAATTACAAACAATATCACAAAAGATTTAATTTAAAAAAATATTTTCTAAAAAATACGTAATCCAATCCAAAACACGTACTTCAACACAAAACAAGTACATACCTCCAAGAAAAATCACACCGCCTCCAAGAAATGTCTTCCAAAAAAATTCTTTAAATCCAAAATTTGAAGAAAAGTTTTTGAACAAAGAAGCTCAAAAGATTTATTTCAACACAAAACACGTACATACCCCCAAGGAAAATCACGCCGCCTCCAAAAAATGTCTTCCAAAAAAGTTCTTTAAACCCAAACTTTGAACCTTCAAGAAAAATCGCGCCGCTTCCAAAAAATGTCTTCCAAAAAAGTTCTTTAAACCTAAACTTTGAAGAAAACTTTTTGAATTCAAACCAAGTTGTAAAATGAAATGAAGTGCGAAATGTGTGAAAATTGTGAATCATTTCGCGGCAATTTATATTGACGCGAAATATGTGTTTTGTAGGGGGCTCCACAAAATTTTCCGGCCGACGGAGAATTACACAATAGTTCGGCCGAACTTTTGATTAGAAGTTCGGCCGAACTATTAAGACGTTCATTTTAACGACTCATAAGCGGAAAACATAGTTCGGCCGAACTATTAAGACGTTAGTTTTAACGACTCATAAGCGGAAAACATAGTTCGGCCGAACTTGGAATAAAAGTTCGGCCGAACTAACGCATCACCAATTACGCAAAACCAGGCTCTGAAAACGGTTCTGCAACTTTGGACTGATTAAACTCCATGAAAGGTTGTTAATTAACTGTCGGAACCAAGACAAGAATTTTCAGAATTGAATCTACTTTCAGGAAATATAACTTTTATGGAACTTCGTAAACGTTTATTAATTTTAATTATTTTTCTAATAAAATGAGTGCAAACAATTTCTAAGGGTCATTGTGATTCAGTGAAATCAAAATTTTGTATCTCCCAAAATACATTGTAAAAAAAATTGAAAAAATTATGGGGGATTACATTGGTCCGTTGACTCTAATGGGTAGCTTTTAGATTTTTAGTTTATAACTTATATGTTAAGAAATTTGTTGCCACGCGAAACATATCAAAAATACACAGTTTTTCGTATTGGACCAGTTCAAAAAATTCTAGTAATTATGATATGCATCCATTGGCTTTGTAAATATGACGAAACCAAAGTAGACTCTATCTAGATTGTTGTAACACATTTTTTTTTTCAAAAACACAAATTTTCAATGAATACAACGTTGCCACATAACATGACTTCTTATGAATTCTTTTTATTGTTAAGAAACACACACTCAAAGAAACGCTAAGTTGACATATCAAATCTGCATAAAAAAATTTCAAAAATAAGTAATAGAAAGCTAACAAAATTTCTCACAACTTTTATTTTTATCGCAAAATGAAATTCTACACAGAAAAATTGTTATAGTTTGTAGAAAGTTGAAGAACCGAAAAAAAATGAAAATTTTTTCTCAAAAAAGGGCAAAAAGTGTAACCCAGTTTCACATTTTCACACACAATTTTACAATTTTACAATTATGGTAATTTAACAATATGTATGGTATACATTTTACAATTTTACGATGATTCATTTTTACGGTAGTTATGGTTCAAATTTGAAAATTAATTTACAATTTTACAAATTTTACAATTTTAATAAAATTGAATCATGACAATACATACAATTACAATTACAATTTTACAGCTTTACAATTTCACAATACAATTACAATTACAATTTCACATACAATTACAATTACAGCCACGATACATACAATTACAATTACAATTTTACAATTACCAATACATAATATTTAATAAATATCATGACTTAATATTAAAAATAAACATCACGATCATGATAACCATCGTACAAACATCATATTATAGAATAAACATTCAAATTTGCTAACATCATCTAATCATCGTGATCATGATCATCTAACAAAACACAAGCAATGTATAACATCATCACAATACAAAAATCAAATATACATCTCATGTCAAATAACTGCTATAACATACACATCTATCTGCAAGCACATTAAATGAACATATCTAACATGACCTAACAATATACACATCATGATGAACACAAACACGTAAATTAAGTACATCAACATGAACATAAAATACTTGCACCATATATATATATATATATATATATATATATATATATATATATATATATATAATGTCAAAAATATACAACTGTAATAGAACTGCATATAAATGTCAAATATCTGGTGGTACATCAATACTATAACTAGTCGAGGCCTGCTCAGTCGATGGTGCATGCTCAGATGGTGTCTACTTAGGAGGTGCCTTCTCAAATGGTGTTTGCTCAGGAGGTGTCTGCTCAGATGGTGCCTGCTCAAGAGGTGCCTGCTCAGACTGGATGTTGGCTGCTCATCTCTGTGAGGTGAAGGAGGAGGAGGTGGAGTACTAGAATGATCACTCCCCTCATGATCATCCGATTTGTTGTGTCGCGCATCTCCATGGTGTCTATCCCTTCTCGTTTCCAGTAGCCTAGAAGCTCTGACGATATGACTCATAGGGCTCATCATAACGTGCAACATGTCCCTCTAGAGGCATGAAGTCTCGAACATAGAATTACTGGATAATGTAAATCGTTGCAAGCGAACTCCTCATCAGCAGAGATCCATGACCCGTTACTCCCACTCAAATGGCATGAATTGAATGGCTCATATCGTTACTGTGCAGTGAATACGCACACTGAGAGGTCTCTCACCGCCAGCGACCTCACTAGCAACTCATATCTAAATCATCTCTGAGATCCCTCATCCGATGGGGGTGGAGGCATCTAACTATCGCATATATACTAAATGTATATTCACAACAATACTTAGACAATTTCATTCCTCGATTAATAAAACTCAGTTGAAATAACGTGTTCAGAATAAATTTTATTCTAATTAGTATTTCAAACTCAAAATAAACTTATAAAAATTGCTTTGCCACTAATATCACCTCTATCTCCCAGTGGCTCATTATTGTGAAGAGGATGTGGGGTACACCTGTAATCCAACGACCTGTCAGGACGCTTGTGGTACCATCCGAACATGTGAATTCATTTTCTTGGCTAGTAACTCGTTCCCAATAATAAAATCTCGGTGGGAATGCCTCACAGTAGCCCCTCTGGGAGCATCATCTAGCCCATGTTGCATTTTTGCCTGCTCTCAGCCATTTTCTAAGTGACAGGACCGTAGGTCTCGTCTCAGGAGCATATCGAAATGGCTCCATCTTTCACGAGCAAGGAGAATCTCAGCTCCTCAAGTTGCTGAGAACTACATCTATCTAAGGCTATATAAAAATGCCGCAAAATAATGGTAGACCATCTAACAAGTCATGGCATCTGGAATAAATAATCAACATAAAATAAAAGAGGGAAACTAATGTATTGCCCATCACTGATATAATGTGCAATGGTGGTCGGTAATAGTGAGAAGCACCTAACCTCCTCTAGACCAAAAGAAGCAATTTGTAGCTGTCCACCAGACACCTAAAAATATGCAAGAGAAAGTATATCATCCCTAATGTATCTCTGAGAGTACACCAACTAACTCTCTATTGCATAATCGAAGGGGACATCAGGGAACTAGAGAAAATCCTCCCCTCTCCTAGATAGGCCAATAATAAAATACATGTCCTCCTCGGCGAGTTGGTACCATTGTCAGTACCGACACGAAAATCCTGTCAGTGGGCATCCCACCTGTAGATCAATTGTACTAATAAGCCATTGTGCCCCTTCAAGGTTGTAGCCTCCTCATAGAACTTAAGGAGGCCTACCTCCCTTAATATTAACTGGATGGGTGGCATAATAGGGCGAGAGTACAAAATTCTCTCCCTCTCCCTTGCCTCACACGGTTGTATCATGTTATAATTGTCATATCTCTGCTCTTTTTGTCGTCTCTCCTCTCTCTGTTTTCGTCGCCGAATGATTCACATATTAAATACATCAACCTCCCTCATATATAAAACATAATTTTTTTTATTAAATGACAAATGTATTTACAAATATATAAATATAACTTTTATCGAAAAAACAAAAAAAACATTTGGTTCGCCACAAAAAACAGTCACGCACTGCCAACGGTGCGTACATGTATATCATGCTTCGTCCACGGTGTGCATAAAAAATAGTCACGCACCGCGGCAGCAAAAAATATTACTTAAATAAATATTATAGGCAATGTGTTGACAAACCATATCTATCCCGGGGCGTTTGTTATAGCTCAACGCATCGCTCGTTTGTAATATTTTACCACTGGCGGTGTTGTACCAAACACAAAATGCCTCGATGTGGTATGTTTGATCGACGCACCGCACATAAAGTATTTTCCCATAATATAGAAATACCGGGCCGTTATGTTTATTTTTACATAATGCCCGGTGTGTTCCAGTAAACTAACGCACCCCGAAAATAAATTGTTATTTTTAAAATATTATAAATTGTCGGTGTGGTTGGAAACAAACATGCACTGCATTATTTTATTGTTATTATGGTGCGCTTTTGTCAGTATTGCACCGGGTTGTCACATTAACCACCTGGTGCGGTTTCCATTAACAATGTTCGTTGTGCGGCCTGTAAATTTACAGGGAGCACCAGAAACGATGCGAGTCAAACGGCTCGAACACACTGCGCATGAAAAATTAAAAAATCGAAGTCAATTTTAAAAATTAATCCGCTAAAAGCTTAAGTAGGTGAGAAACATATACATTACCTGCACATTTGCGCGTCGAGGAGGCATGTTTCCAATGGAGTACTAAAAACCAAATTTTCCCACCATTTTGCAAAATTCGAAGTCCACGCACTGAGCAATGGATGGAAGCAATGCGGGCAATGGGAGCACCGATGGCAAGGCACCTCAAAGAAGCAAAGGTCACACCGATGCTTGAGATCTCTACATCACTATAAAAAGTAAAAATGAATTTTTACGGCCGGTAATTTTTTTTTAATTAACCCTTTTTTGGTGTGCTCCAGTATGAGACGCACCGGGCGGTTGTATCAATGGTGCACTGCACTTCTTTAAATTAAAAAAAATATGGGTCAATGTGTTAGGGAACATAAACCGCACCAGGGCTTCGTCGTTAGAGTATAGCACCGAACTTGGTGGAAATAATGTTTTTAACCTCACACTTTTACGGTGCGGTGGATTACTGAGATGCACTGGGCCGGTTTGTACAAAGCACACAGTGTTTCCTTTGAATAAAAACCTTATGTCGGTGTGTCTTTGTACCTAAACTGCACCCGGTCATCGTCGTTAGTAAATAGCACCGACATACTGAAAATGCACTGGGTTGGTGATATACAACCAGCATCGGGTGTGTTATATAAAAAGCACCATTCATTAAATAAAACCCTATATCGAGGGGTCATATCACCATAAATGAACTGGGGTGTTGTTGTTAGAGTATAGCACCACAATGGTGAAAATATTTTTTTTATTAACCAATTGGTCGGTGCGCTCGATTAATTCGAGGCACCGGTAAGGTTATATAGTGAGTGTCTCTGTGTGCCATTTGATAGTATGCACCAGTGCGCTTTATATAAAACGCACCGGTGCTTTGTATGTATGAAGTGCACCGTTGTTTTTAGTACTTAAAAATAACTCTGCAACGCTTCTTTAGCCTCTACTATGCACCGGTGTGTCACATATATATCAAGCGCACCGATGCATGTTATAATTATAAACGCACCAAGAAAAAACACTCACCCACAAACCTCCTCTAGTGACCTCCGCTACAAACAGATATCTAGGCTATTTTTATAAGGGCTTCCTCAAAAACATCTGCTAAAGGGTCTTTCCTTGTAGTGATAATAGCAACAGCAAAGGAAAACACCTTAGTGTGAAAGTAGTTGTGTGGAAGAGGGGTGTGTGTGAGAGAACATTTACTTCGCACACATCCCTTCCTTCATACACATGTTGTTCCGCACAGCTACTCCCGCAATTGGAAAATGTTTTACCTATCATGCATTTTATTCAGGGCCCAGTACTTGTTTAGCCACCCCCTCACCCCACCCCCTCCTCCCCTCACATACGTAAGGGACCTGGCACCCCGTCAATTCTAGCATCATTAGGCATAGCAGTAACAATGTTAGGCATAATAGTGTCAGTGCCAATGTCAAAGCACTCACCAACAGAATGGACACTTACAAAATTAGCTTTTTTATTTTAAAATTATTTGTCAAGCACTGAAAAATATCAAATATAAATCGCCCTCACTGAAGGAATTATGTCACAACAAGGCTCACTCAGCTAATGGAAAATTAGAAATAATATTTCCATAAATTAGAAAATTATTTTTGAATTTATGGAAAAATAGAAATATTCGGCATTTTCTCGAAACTTTGGTTAAAGTTGCTAAAAAGTCACAAAAAAATGGGCAAACTTACAGAGAGTCAAAGGATTTTGAGCGTGAGGCAATTGCTATAGTCTTTGGCAAAAGCAAGGATTAACTGGCTATAATTAATTACTCATAACTTCCAATTAACCAATAAAGACACTTCTTGACCTTTAAAAAAAAAACATTATGTTACTAAAATTTATGTAATGTTGGACCACTTTACCATGTCTATGGTCCATGTTCATCTCCTTTTGGTTTCATATTATCACCTTTTAGTTTCATATTTTGTATGATTTTACTTAGATATCTAAACAAATAGGGGTCAAATGACTTCGCATGTTGCTACATTGTATTTTGTGCTTCCAATAGTCTATAATAATCATATTGGACATTAGCATGTGGTTGAATTTCTCAACAAATTACAAAAGGAGAGTGGACACAAGCATGTGGTAGCATGTGGCGTTTTAATCAATGTTACATTGCACTTGGAAGTCGAATTACAATAAATGAGATTGTTTGTGAAGACCTTATTATTACCGATAGCTTAAACCATACCTAAGATAGTGATTGCTTTTTAAATTGCTTTCTTCATGAAGCATAACAAGACTTTGCAACGATTTAAGTCATTATCTCTTTGACCATTCAAAAGATTCATCACCTCTGGAATTCACTGCACCTTCTTTCTCTAGTATTCTAAGTTTATAGTTTATGCACCACATGGGAACTTTCCAAGGTTTCCAAGCTAAAGCAGATCCACAGATCATGTAAGATGCTCCTCAGTGTCATATCATATGTGCCATGTGATATTATATGACATGCCTCCTCATTATCTATGGTTCTTTGAGTGGTATATTATTTGTTTTAATTTTTTATTATTAAATTTAAAACTTGGCTATTTACATTTTACTTTATACAGGATTAATCTATTTATATATTAAAAAATTGAAAAAAATATTCTCTCATCTGCAATGTACCTTTTTTGCCCCTTCAAAAAATATTTAAGATTCAAGATTGGGTATGTATTCACACAAGCCTTCACTTAAATTCAAGATTTGGTATGTATTCACACAAGCCTTCACTTTTATCCAAAATATTTATCATTAAGAAATGGAATTATATCACTAAGATGTGGTATTATATGGATTTTTAAAATGATAGATACGATGGGACTATTCATCCACCTTATCAGACAACCAGAATTTCAGTGGAAAAAAATGGAAAAGAAAAAGGGAAAAGGTTGAAGAGTCACCACTGAATTTATCCCCTTAACCAGTCAAGATAGGTATTCCTAACCATTTAGTGAGTCCCACCTCATAAGAATCACTTTGAAGAAAAAGTGTGGCATCTCCTTGTGTTCCATAGGGGCATCTTTTCCTTCTCTGGCAAGTTAACCAACCCTACCCTACTCTACCCAACCCATCAACCATTTACCTCGTTCAAAAGTCTTACCCCAAAAGGAGTGAAAGAAATACTTGTTTACTGCTCGGCTGAACCCCTCTGACCCGCTCTGACCCAACAGACAAAAGGAACTCAGTATTACTAACTAACAGATACCCCTTCGCGCAGGCCATGTCAGCACACCCAGATATTGTCTCCCAAAAAAAACAAAATCACAATTTTAATTTTAAATTTTGCCCATCCTGTGAAACACAACACATTGCTACACTCTGGATGATTAAGCTCTCGAGTCTGTCATGGCTTCTTCTTGCAGGGGCTGCTTGCAGAGGCTACGCAGAGCAATCTTAACATTGTTTGTAATGTTTATGATGGTGGGTTCTCTGTTAGTATGCTCTACTCCTCTTCTCATATGCATTCTGGACGTTGTGCTCCCATGGATTCTGCTTTCCAGCAGGCTCGGATATGCTTATGATTTGAGGGTGCTCTGGGCTTCATATAGTTTGGGGTCTTCTCTCCTTGATATACCCACAATTTCTCTGCTTCGCTCTGTGATTATAATATGTAAGCTTCCTGTACTCAGACTTGAGTCATTAAAGTTGAAGTTTGTACCCACATAGTGAACCTAATTTCCCTAATAGTTTAATGGTGATTGCATGTAGTAGCTCATGATGATGAACAACACAGTCCTACTAATGCAATCTATGAATTTTATGCCCAACTATGTGATTTATTTCAGTAGCAGCTGTGTTCTCAGATGAAGTGACAATGTTTTTTTAGCTCCGCTGATGTCTTATGAGATTGTAGATGGCTTGTTAATTTATTTCATTGTACATTGTATATATTTTTGTCGTTGTGTCTTACAGTGACAGTATGGCTATTAATTCAGATGATCATGTTGATTCCAGGTGTTTATTCTGTATTTGATGCACTTGGCCTGCCTTTTGGTCCTTACCTGTGGACAACAGTATTCTGTGGCCTGGTTTCAGGTGTGCTTATTGTTGTTAAGGCATGCTTGGTTATGGCTTCTTCTGCATTAGAAAGCCCCTTAGCAGAGTCAGGAGGTTTCCAACTTCCATGGAGTATGCTGGAAATGCTCTTGTTGTCTATTGCCTTGGCTCTTGGTCACATTGTGGTGGCACACAGGACTAGATGTAACGCTAGGCGTAAAATGCATCACTTCCAGCAGCTTGATCCTGAAGCGGTAAGATACACTCTGATGGTGAAATGGGTTTTCAAGCTACACATTTGAGGTCTTTTTAGCTTTTTGCAAAAACTGATACTTGATATAGCTTTTTGCAAAAACTGATACTTGATATATTTTTGAAAAAGATGCAATTGCTATTCTTTCAAGGAGTAAATGCGAACCCATCATCACATTAAACAGCCTTTTCCCTGCCCATACCTACTCTGTAGTGCATAGAGATCTAATTCATATATCTATTTTTCTTAAGGTAATCATATGGCTAAACATTGAACAGCTATTGAGTCCAAAATCAGGAATATATCAATTTTAGTTACCCATTCATCTGGCAAATCTTTAATCTTCTCACACATCTCTTTCACCTCTAGAAGTAGAGAGTCTCCACCCTCATTGCCTGCCAAACATTCCAGTCAGATTTGTGGCTGAGCCAAAGGTTCCAGAGAAGGACAACCCACTAGTAAAGTTTTTATGTAAACTTATTGGTGAACAAGCCTTGTATCCAAGTCCAGGCCTCCTTAACGAATGGCCCAAAAACATGGCCAAGATCTTCGGGTCTCCTGAAATAGTTGCAGTTTTCCATCGTTAATCCCATTTTATGGACCGTATTTTTAAGATTTGGTGCAATAACTTTAAATCAATGTTGCACAAGTCTGGGTGTGAGTGTTAGGTATTGGGCATGGTATGATAAGGATGAAACATTTTGAAGTACAAGTAGGGGTACTGGTTATGGTAACTTTCCTTTGTAAAGGGGGTCATCAGCATGTGGGTATGGCCCAGGGGATAGGCGTGGCCCAGGCGAATAGGACTATGGTTTGGAATAATTTATTTATCTCACAGGTTATATTATTTGTCATAAAAAGGCTGCACTGAATAGGGCCTCCAAATGAAAAGCAAAGCCAGATTTATGCACTCTGAATGACTTTACCTTTCATAGGTCTGCAACATGTACACCTGCAAAGGAAATAGAAACCAAAGTACGAACTTTGAAAGTAATATGCATGTTAACTTTGCTATGTTTTCTAGAGTCTAAGGGGCGTTTTTCCACCATTTGAAGGCTGCCACATAAGCAAGGGTGCTATTTGGCATACATCCAATTATGATATTTGTACCAAGGTTGCTATGATATAGTGTGGTTGTATGAGAAGGCCATATTGGGCACTCGTGACAATTTTAAATGCTGAGAATCCTATCATATCTATGTTAAACGTAAGTTCTAATATGAAAGGAGATAGGCTTCTGTTACCATAGACAGCTCATAACTGCATTATTTAACTTTTCTCCAGTTTCATGTAGAGTAGTAATTCTTATTCCTTTTGATCCTCACATTTTGCTCCATTCAAGAGTATCGGAAGCATTATTTTATTAACTGTCATTACTCATCTCGATCGATAATGCACTGATCTGGTTATTGACCATGTTTTGCAATTTACAGGTTCCCCTTTACAACACTGTTTTCCATGGTTATCAGAATCTTCCTTGTTCTCCCAACCCCAATATGGGTAGAATTGTTAAAGCTAATTCTGAAGAGAAATATTTCTTTGATGGAGGGAAACATATGCCTTCAAGAATCCTTCCCGATGATGACAGTCTTTTCATGCTCTGTGAAGGTCTGGTTATCCATTACAAGATTACAAATAGTCATTCTTACACTTCCAGCGCTATCCATGATAGTCATGGTGAAAATTATGGGTCTATGCTGAGAAGGTTAAGATTTGATGATCCTTTGCTTCCAAGATTTCATAATCTCGCCAGGAAGTTCAGTCATACTTCGACAAACGAGCCATTGTACAGTCCACTATTGAGCGGCTCTACTACTATAGAAGTGAATCCAAGCTCCAAGTGTGGTTCAAATAGCTATTCTGGTTTCTTTGAGGATATACCCTTATTGAATCTGGAGAAATATAAGCATGACAAGTTTGGGTCAATAGAAAAGTTATCAGAGCCAAGACAACAGAAATTTGGACGCATGGGGGTGATTTTGATACATGGATTTGGTGGAGGGGTTTTCTCTTGGAGGTATGTTATGAATCCCCTGGAAAGGCAAACAGGATGTACTGTTGCTGCTTTTGACCGACCCGGTTGGGGACTTACTTCTTGTCCCAGCAAATCAGAATGGAAAGTAAAAGGACTGCCCAATTCATGTGAACTTGAGTCCCAGGTGAGACCTGGGAGCCATGTGGATTTGAGTGTCATCTCATTAATTCAGAGTTTTAACCATTTTCCTATTTAATCTGCTCTTTCTTGCAATTTCAACCTCACTTTGTTTTGTTTGTGGTTGTAGCACTTTTATCCCTAATATTCTAGGAAAAAAATTGTTTTATTTCATTTTCTTTCCGAGACTTGAGTTGTAATTGATCTTCTGGGAAATTTAAGTGCTTGATTAAAATATGGCTCTTCATGATTTTCAAAATGTTTGCATTGTCCGTGGTAGATCTAATTTTGATGCTTCTTGCAGGTTAGTGTGTTATCATCATTTTGTCAGAAGCTGGCATTTTCTTCTGTTGTGCTTATTGGTCATGATGATGGTGGATTGTTGGCATTAATGGCGGCTGAAAGGTTGTACAAACATCAAGATATTTCCAATGTGAGTTTCCAGGATAGTTTGGTGACCTGTCACATAATTTTCAAAGCTGAATATGGTATTTGTTTATCAGCTTGTTACATAATAGATAATAAAGGATGGGCTAGTTTTGGCTACCAGCCAACCGCCGCTAGCAGCACGGGACACGAATAGAGCCTCACCTGCAATTGGCAAGATAAACAGCTTCTTGTTTCACTACATACCCAAGTTCCTGTCCAATAGAACTTTATTGCAGATCCCTTCAAATATGTAAGTGTTGAGGTTCATGATGTTGATGCAGGTGGAGGTGAAGGGAATTGTGCTGGTCGGTGCAGAAGACACATTAGCTCAACTAAAATCAGCTCAAGCCTTGGTATCCAGAATTCAAAATATTGTGAGAAAATCCATCTATTTCCTTTCTGTTGCCTACTTGAAGCCATTTGTACATATCCTCTAATGCTAAAGAAATTTATATCCATGTGAATTGTAGTGTTCTAGATTTATAAATGACTTGTATTGCCCCCTTCTTGTAGAGAGTGGTCACAACTTCCAAATGTGGGCACCTCCCTCATGAAGAGTGTCCAACAGTACTATTGACAGCACTGGTACCTTTTGTCTCTGAAGTGAAAATGGAGTTATCCTTAAAGCAAGGTTTAGCAGACACTTGTTCTTAAGCTGCTGGTGTGGACCTCACGAGCCATTGTGAGAACATGGAACTTGAAATTTGCCATCTCAAATTGCAAAAAAGAAAATCATGGGTGCAGGTGATATACCCAAGTTCTGCCTCTGCACATTGACTTTTCTCATTCTTTCAAATATGGAAGATCGAAGTGCTAGTAGCATGTACTCTGTATTTTGTATAGTTTTCTTCAAGTACTGGGTAGCATGTATGCAGGTGATATACCCAAGTTCTGTTTCTGCACATTGACTTCTGTCATTCTTTCAAATCTGGGAAGATTGAAGTGCTATTTTTGTATAGTTTTCTTCACGTCCTGGGTAGCTTTGATGGCACAGGTACGCCCCTTATGGTGTGGCGGCTTAGCCAAAGGGATTCTTTAAAGAGTATCCCTGCTCCCAAAAATAGGAGTGTACAGGTAAATCTCCAGAGTCATGCAAGTTAACTAAAATACTTGAATTTAAAAGTATGCTGAGATATAGGTATGTGGATTTCTCTCGGGAGCTTACATGTTGGTGGTTGAAATTAAAGTATTGTAATGATTTGAAAAAACTCTGTATATAGACCTGTGGAACCCATGATCTGGGATTCTGTCATGATTCTCCACAGGAAATGATTTAACAGCTGACTACTGATTATTTTTAGCGAGGGTTGTTTGCAGAAACACTGCAATAATAATGTCTAATCATCTCATACATGGAATTACCAGGTTAAATAATTCAGGCACCATATTGTTAAACACCCTTTCAGCCTTGAGATCCATTTGCTCAATGCACCGTAAATCACAGTTCTTCATTTCTCTGAAATGTTTGCCATGCTGGCTAAACAGACCATAAATACAATGGTACTTGTTAGAAGAAAAAGTTATATATATATATATATACCAATTTGTCTTTAAAAAAAAAGTTTGATGACACGGAAAAGATATTTGTATTAAGCAAGGAAATGGAAATTTCGACTGAATACTCAAAGGATGGGTAGAGGATTACAAGTGTAACATCGAAGAGCCCCGTGGAATTTTGTAAGGATCTATCCTTATGTACAACCCCGTAGGCTATCTCATCCTACATATAAACTTTAAAGCAAACATCGAATAAATCACCTGAATACCGCTTTTGCATGACCCACGGTACTTGTTCAAACACAGCATAAATTCCGGTCATTTCTGAAAAAGAGTTGGTTTTCTCATAATTATGTTCATGTGGGTTCAATGTCACCATTTAAATTTAAATTTAAGTGTGAATGAACATTAATGGTGTTGAGAGGTGATTTCTACATCGTAAACATTTTAATTTTATCGAAATAAAAATAAATTTTATCAAGAATAGTAGAGATGTTATAATATAATATTTCGTAAATATTTTAACTAATAAAAATAAAAATAACTTTATAAAAGTAATAATAATAGAAATGATTTGGGGTAATTTATGGGGTATAAAATAGATATGATGGGGTGTACTTTTAAGTTACTTTATGATGTGAAGGTCACTTGTTCGAAACTATGTGGGCAAAAATCCAACTATGTTAAGGGCTAGTGTGGCCCATGCCATGTCACGGCCCTAACTCTTAAGGCCACTGTCCAATCTTATCGATTGACAACTCATGCGGCACTAACTAACTTTTTTGTTTTTCACTACTTAAGTTTTCGGACTACGCCTCACCAACACATAGTTAATTTTTGTTAAGTGTTTATTTCTTCTTATTATGTGGCGGAAATAACATTAACACTTCATTCATATATGCAGCGGAAATACATAAACACAACAGTGAAAACAATGTACACAAGATTTACATGGGAGGGGGAAACTCCCCAAAGTAGCTTGCCCGAACTGTTATAATTTTCAAAAATACAAATAGTAATACAACAGGCCAGCCACGCCCTTATAACGTGTGATGCCTTTCAAAGGTTACAACAGAAGTGTCGCGCCCTTACATAATGTGCATAACTAAATTTTCCCACAAACCTGCCCAACCTGATGTCGGCGCATTTACGTAGAAACCCCAAAATTCTGTTGTCAAAACTTGCCCGAGTGTTTGGCCCCTGCCCGCAAAAACTCGACCTATACCCAGTCTGTGGAATTGCACTGCCTACAAAAACGCACTGCCTGCGGAAACCCAGTCTAAGGAAACACACTGCTTGTGGAAACCTAGTCTGCAGAAACACCCAGCCTGCAAAAACTCGACCTGCCTACGAAACTCGGCCTGACTACGAAAACTAGGCTTGCCTACGGAAACGTGGCCTCCTACACTTCAGTTCTACCTTAGTGAATTTTGTTCTTCCTCCTTCATTCAACAAACCTTGCTAGGCTCATGCCTCTACAATTTTTCTTTTCTTGCTTGGTCGAACTCCTCTTGGTTGAGTTCCTTGGTTGGTTGAACAAATGGCCATCTCCTCTTACTTATATGTCATTATGCCAATGAATTCACCAAAGGTCGTGTTCGTTCACCTTCCTTAGTCGACATGTCTGTACGTTTGTCTGCACGTCCTTCCACATGCTCATCTACATGCTCGTACGCATGCTCATCTGCACGCATGTCTAAACGCTCGTATGCATGTCCGTTTGCACGTTTCTCCGCACATGTCTACATGCATGTCTACATGCCCATCTGCACACTCGTCCATATGCCCGTTCGAACGCCCATCCGCACATTCGACGGCATGCCTTTCTTCGTCGCTCCACACACGCGCTCATCGTGTTAGGTGGGCAAGCTCGTTGTTATGCCAAGTCGCACACTCATTAGTTGAACATGTTCGAGCACCTCGCCTTAGTGCGAGCGTGCGCCCTCCTGACTCATCCACACGTTTGGTTAAACGTGTCCACTACCCATCGGTCCAACTCGCCCTCTGGTGCGTTCGGTTTTTCGACTCTCCCTGAGTTGGTGGGTCATCACAGATGCTCGTCCAACTCGAGGCCCTAATATGTCAAGTGTCATCTTAGATGCCCTTGATCATGGTTTCTCAAGCCACAAGTCAACCCCAATGTACTCTATAGAGAACTCAGACAACTTGATAAATAAAAAAGAAAAAAAATGGCCCACGATATTCATGTAAAATAACCTATTTGAAGGGAAAATTAAATCGACTTAAATCTATCTTAATTTTAGATTTACCATGCATCAATCTAAAATTAAGATAAATCTAGATTGATTTTAATTTAATAATTATAATAATTAAAAAAATATTTTATTTTATTTTTATTTAATCATCATTAATAAATTTTAAAATCAAATTTACATATTATTATTGATATGTACTTAATTCTTAACCTGGAAAACTAAAAAATTTCCATCCCCACACATAATATGTAAAAGTTGATTTAATCTAGAGTTTACGATGATTGCTTTTTATTAGCTTCCCTATAGTGTGACCAAATCATCATTATGATGCTTTTATGGGTACAATTGAACACTAATTATTGCAATTCAAATGGTACACAAATAATGATTATTGAGGATACTTTCCATTGGTGAAAATATGATCGAATTAGCAAAGTTTAATAAACTTATTTGTGGTTTCGGTCTTGCTTGTTGTTATTAATATATGGACAAAAATAAATATAAAATTTTATGTAAAGATTAATTTTAAAAATAATAGTAATAAGCTTGTTTTAAAAAATATATATGAATAAAAGTGCCCACCAAATTTATACTAATTGATGGCCACGGATTCCACTTTTGATTCCAAAAACATAATATGAGCATTGCACAGAAATTGTGCTGCCAATTAGTACTTTCTTTTAGGTTAGTGGTGAGCCATGGACTCCATTTTTTATTCCAGAATAATATTTGACCATTTGCCAAAAATAGAGACGATGGTGAACGGGAGTTCTGCAGGCTGTGTTATAACTCTCATTGCCCACGCCCGCAAAAAGGGTATTTCATATAACAAAACATCACATCTGCAGGCTGTGTTATAACTCTCATTGCGCACGCCCGCAAAAAGGGTATTTCAACTAACAATAACTAGGCAAAGCTCGAATTTTCGACCATGGATTCACCCTATAAGAGGTGGCGTTTAGGTAAAGTTTTTTAAAATTGTGTTCTAAATCTTTTTTCGGACCACTGAATTATTAAGTTAATAGAGATGTTAATCAAATTATTATGATGTTGGAGAATCATTCATGTATAATCAATATTGTTTATTTATGAATTATTATCTTTATGAAACCTTGGAAGCCTTGAATTCACTCATTATAAGTGTTATCTTCAATTTCATGGAATATCCAACTTGGCTTTTGCTTATTGGAATACCAATGACTTTAAATCATGGAAATGGAAATGTTGTGGGTCAAATATTTTGGATAATGGGCTTTGTGTATTTTCTAAAAATTAAATTTGTATTTTTAAGAAATAAAATATTTTTACATTAGTTATATTTTAAAGTTTATTTAGGGTATTTATAAGTGGTCTTAATGTGCCATAAGGGAAATTAAATTTGTTGATTGCTTATGGGTAAAATGTTTGATCAAAATATATCAACTATTGAAAATAAACAAGTCTATCTCCTATAGAGTTGTATGTTTAATGATTGGAATCAAGGGAAAAATTTGTTCAAATGCAAAGTGTTCAAAATTGCACCAAACCAGAACGACAGCGACCGCCCCGTCGCTAGGAATCCAACGCAACTCGTTTCGTCAAAAACCAAGTTCATATGAAGAAGTTATAGTCTACTAATCGTCGTTCATAACAGACAAATATATATATATATATATATATATATATATATATATATGGACAACAGGTACACACGGATGACATGGCATCTCAGTAAGCATACAGAGAATCTTCATCAATTTTTTCCCAATGAGACTGTAACAAGTGTCATTGCAGGATTTTTCAGTTTGGTTTGAGAAGGTAAAATTGCCCAATATCCCCCAAAAGTCCTCCTAAGGTTGAATTCGATTCTTTTTTTATGTGGGAGGACAGCCTAACCAGGGACAACCACGTGTCCCCTGATGGACCCCCTCTCCAAGGTCTGATTCGAATTTCATGGTTTAGCTCAAATTTTTGTGCTAAGGTTCAAGTTTGGACTTCATGGTGGCATCGAACTTCATTTGGTGGTAGTTTATTAACCATAGTCTGAAACTATGGGTTATATCCAAACTACGACGGGCAATTTAATTATATGGTTGGTATTAACCCAAAGTCCGAAGTCGTATATATATATCGGTGGCATATTAAACCTATAGTTTATTTCCAAAGTCCTGTTAACGTTGGTGGCCATACTATAAAGTTTGCATGGAAATACATTTCAAAGGTTTGATGGCGCATTTATTTATAAAACAAAGTTTGGTTTAAATATTATGCAAAGGCTACATGGTTGGCGTATTTTATTTCAAACTTTATGTTATATATTGGAGCGCAAAACGTGTACAGAGGGGCGAGGTCGGGGCTTGACCCCATGACCTCCCCCATACCATTCTCTGCGCCTTACCAATAGGCCACAGCCTTGTTCCTTGAAATGAATGCGCCCAACATACATTTGAACAGTATGCAGATCTGATGGTGGGAATGGAGGGGGCCAGCCTCGCGGGCCAACGCTCCTCCCATGTGACCCTTCCACATGACCTCGACTAAGCGCCCAAGTTAACTACGCTTAATGCATAATTAAACCCAGCTTATCCGATAATTAAACTTCAGTTAACTTGGGGGGATATTCGGCAGAATTTCCAAATCCAGTGCCACCTCCAAAATTGTTAGAGCTAATTGGAGCTTCTCCAATTTCAGAGGTAGTTTCTAAGCATAATTGAATAAGGCCTATCTTCAGCAATTTTTGACCAATTTGGACTCTGGAAGAATTATTTCTAATAGATTGACATGCTCTGAATCCATTGGAATAGCTTGCAAAAGAGCAATTCTACAGAGGTTTTTGTCACCTTAAAGAATTTTGAAGCCTAGGGCCACCAAGAAGGAAGGCCATGCTTAAATCAACTGAAGGCCAAATGGAGTGAATGAATAGTTAATTTTAGATATATTTGATGCTCTGAACACAGTGGTATAGTTTGCAGAGCCGTTGGAGCACTTCTGAAGGTGTTTTTGTCACTTTGGAGATTAAACAAACTCATGGCCACCAAGATGGGAGGTCAAGCTTAGATCAATTGAAAACTAAATTCAGAGATTGAATAGTCATTTTTGGGGTTTTTATGTCTTCTAAAGTCAATGGAGCGGGATTCAAATCCATTTGAGCATCACATATGCTTGTAATCATACATTTGACTATTAATCCCAAAAGAGCTTAGCTAGTTGAAACATGTCCATGGAGATGTAGTCCAAGAGGGGTGAACTCTGTTATCGTCCATGGTATTATGTGATTGTTGTGTGTTATTTTTCTGCATTTCATTTGTTGTGTATGAGTTTTTTAAAACTAATTAACTCATAATTTGATCATCAAATACACATAAAATTTGACACATAAACCCCTTCACAAGTGGTTAACTTGAGACGATCCTAATCACACATTTTTAATACTGATGAGGGAGCTAGCATAGAAATAACTAATTTGCTCATATTCAAATCAAGTTGGTATCAGAGCAAAATTTTAACTCATTTCAGCCAAGGTTAGCTACAAGAATTAGCTATTAATTTTTGAATTTATGCAAGGAGAATTTAACTGTGTGCAAGATTATGTGTGAAGAAGAAGATCAAAATTGAGAATTGAACTCTCAAATCACATCAAATAAGCTTTGTATGCATTACAGGTGTGATGGAACCTTCACTAAACAATGTTTCTAATCAATATTCCTTAGAAAAACTCTTTAATAAAGAGATGTTACAAAAACTCTACATCATGATTGATAAGATGCAAGAGAAGTATGAAGATAAGAGGGAGAGCATTGAACTTCAAGAGCAGTTGATTGCCATGAAGGAGGAGAAGCAAGAGCTTCTTGAAAAGATGCATGAGATGGATACTCAGCTTCATATTGAAAATGATAACCTAGCAAGGATGCATGAGATGGAGACTCAGCTCCATGATGTCAAAAAAGTTGTAGCCATGTATGTACATGAAAAAGAGGTATGCAATTCAATTTTTATCTTCAATTTCTTGTCAAAACGAATGTGTAGGTGCTTTTGAAAGACACGCTAGAGGAATAGGGTCCAAATTGTTGATGAAGATGGGCTATGAAGGTAAAGGATTGAGCGACATGCACAAGACATAGTTGAGCCAATTGTTGTTGAGGAAAGGCCTAAGTATTTGGGTCTTGGTTATGGACAACATGATGGAGAAAACTCTAAAGCCAAGGAGGCACATGAAGGTGTTCCAAGGATTTTCATTTCATGTTCATTACCTCACGTTTGTGAAGATTGTGTTCATGAGAAATGCAAAAGTTTTACACCAACACTGCAAAAAGGTGCTCATAAGCATGCAACTAATGAAAATGGCGAACAAGAGGATGTTGAAAGCTCTAAAGTCTTTAAATGCATTGTCGGTATTCCGAAGAGAGCCACTACCTCATCAAATTCACCTCCTCAAGATGATGATGATGTGTAGCTGAAAGAAGCATTATTGAAATGGTTTGATAACAAATGGTTAGATTTCTTATACAATTAAAGATTTACATGTCTTTGAATGTTGACACATTTCTTTGCCAATGGAATGCATGTTGCATGTTTATGTCAAGAAGATGTTTGAAAGTGGAGTTATGTTGACTCACTTTATTGCAGACAAATTTGTTCATTTCAACTTTTTAATACATGTACATATGAATGGGAGTCTTGTACTTATGGTTGTACATGTGAGAGAGTTAAAGAATTATATACATGCATGAAAGTTTGTGTATATGAACAGTGGAATTTTGATGGTTTCATTGTGCTTGAACATGCATGAGTAATTGATTTGTGTTGGTCGATTGCTTTGTTTAACATATATGTTGTCAACTTGAGAGTGTTGATCATTTGCACATGCATGAGTGTCGACTTGTGTTGTTCAATTGTGTGTTACATGCATGTCATATCGACTTAGGAGAGTTGATTTTGCCTCCAAAGATGAAAAGGAGATGTTGACGAAGTGTTTCATGAAATATGAAATTATTTTTCTTTTTTTTAAAGAATCATCAAATTATTACACATGCTTATGCTTGACTTGAAAATCAATCGTTTAAAGACGCATGTTTTTCAAAACTCATTGACAAATTACACAAAGGTTTAGCTTTCACACCAAGATGTAAGAGTACATGGCAATGTTCACATAATGTGAAATTTGTTGCTTTGAAGAAACAAGAAGATATGTCATCAAGTTATGTTTCTTGCATGATGTGTTTTTCAAATTGATGGTTGTGTTTGCAACAAGATGTCAAAAAAAAAAAAGTTTGCAACCATTGTAGACCATTTTGTATTACACCAAAAACAGAAGGAGATGGTGAATACATTCTTCCAGATATGGAATTTGGAACCGTGGAAATAAAAGAATGATCATTTCTTTTCTTGTTATTACTGATGTTGGAACTCATTGATATAGTTCACTCAAATGGACTTAATTTGAAAAAGTGGTTTCCAAGGAAAAACTTGCATCGAATGCATGTTTGTGCAAAGGAAGAACATGATTCTCAGTGGGCATGCAATCAGTTAATTTTCTAAGCACCGAAGAATTGATTTGATACAACAAAGTGTTATATCAATCAGCAAGCAACCAGCAAGTGTTGGATTAAGTCAGCAACAAAAAGAGAACATTAGTTAAAAAGCCAAGCCATTTACAAGGCAAAGTATGTCAACAAACCCAAGTGATTGTCATGGCAATTTTTCCAAGTAGAATCAGAAAAATAGAACTTGGGAAACAGAAAAGTATTCGTCTCTCAAAAGAGAACTAGCTTTTGTGGGTTCAAAAGCATGCCAATGGGAAAAAGTGATCAAAATATGGATTAAGGGCAAAAAAAAATTGCAATCAACTCGAGTGATCAGGATTTTTGCAGTCACCTACTCCTCTAGCCATCCCCCTATCCCCCATTTTAGGAAACATAATGCCAAATAAGATGGAAATTGACTTTCTCAACCCAAGCAAAAGCTCATAAAACTGCCTCGCACCCCATGCATCTGACAAAGCCATTACACCCAGCAAGAAATCCCATTACAACCCTATAAACATGAAATTGCCAGCAATATCCATACTCAAGAAATAAAATTATGTAAAAGACAGAGCAATATACCCTTAACCAACCGAACGCCACAACCTATGGTTCACTAATCCACCACTCCTAACTGCATTGGTCTCAT
Organism: Pinus albicaulis; assembly: GCA_034641835.2. NCBI lineage: Eukaryota > Viridiplantae > Streptophyta > Pinopsida > Pinales > Pinaceae > Pinus > Pinus albicaulis. The sequence goes on from CM076569.1 coordinate 751,476,727, forward strand.
TCCTCTTCACCCACAAAGCTATGCTCTCAAAATACCATACCCATAAAATAACCTCCCACCAACATTTTCATTCCATTTTACCACCACTTACCATATAATGACTCCCTCATGAAGTGAGTCCTATCCTTCGTACACAACCTTCATCGCCTCCCTCAATTTGCCACTTGATGCTAATCAACCTAACTTGCAAGTCACAAGGCTCCTTTCTTAATTATTTTATCATGATCCAACTTAAGAATTAGTGCCCAAATCACACCTTGATCGAAAGATAAAAATGATTAAACTAGCAATTGCACTAAGAGGCGCAAAGGAACGCCGAGGCGGTAGATATGTAAGGGAAGTAATTTAATCAAAATAAAAAGTTTGTGACGATATGGAATATTGGATTTTAAACTGTCAAACATATTTTTTGTTTTGTGTTATCCCTAGCTAGGTAATATAAATTGTCTATGTAAATATGAAAATGTCTTGAATTTGTGTCTGTAAATATGAAAATGAGTTTGGAATAAAATTATGTGAATATGAGGATTTTGAAAAAATGAAATTGATCAGATTCTAAATTAAAAAATATATTAAGAAAAAAAAAATGAATGAATGAATTAAAAATGAAAATGAAGCAAATCCGGATCAGAAAATGAATAAAAATCCATGAAAGATAAATGAATGAAAATGATCAGACTCTAGATCTGAAAATATTCTAAATCATAAATTTTTGAGCAAAAAATAAATCAAAAAAAAAAAAAAAAATTAGAAAGTTGGAATATAAATAAAAAAAAATTCTAAATCATAAAACTTTTGAGCAGAAAATAAATCAAAAAAAAAAAAAATGGAAAATAAATCAAAAATTTTGAAAAAGCTTTTATTAAATAAATCAAAAAAGTTATCAAAAGGTTTTTTATTTGAAATTTGGAAATAATTTTTTTAATAAAAACTTCTACTTAAAATTTTCCCATTATAATATTTATATAACACTCGACATGTTGAATTTGGAAATAATTGTGACAAATCTGTAACTTGTAAGTTCCTTCGTAGCAAACAAAAAGAAGTTATTTTTCTTGTGAAAGCTCTGTATCATAAGTTTTCTACAATAATTGTGACAGATCTATAAGTCTCCTAAAAATTTGACCAAACTTTATTATACTATAAGTTATATTTTAGATTTTTTTTAACTAGTAGAGTTAAAATTTATTTTTTTACTAATTTCAAAACAAAAGTCAAACATTGTGCGTGTAAAAGAGAGTTTTACTCAAACACTTGCATATCACCTACCACCTACCACATATCCATGACATGCCCATTTAAACTTGTTTGGGTAATAAAGTTTGAGATGAAGATAAACTACACTAATTGATTAGAAAAGTTTACTAAATCTTAATTCATGATATGCTGATTTAAATTTGGTTAGATAATAAATTTTGTGATAAAAATAAACTACATTAATCAAATAATTAATTTTTTTTATCAAAAATTAATCCAAAACACATTATGATTAATCTTAAACACATTTATTAAAATTATAGATCACATCACAAAAGTCTTAAACTATAAAGAGTTTTACACAAATTTAAATTAAAGCGATTTAATTACAAAAATATAATGTATTATTGTGAAAAAGGATGCATCCAAGATTCTAGCGCAGTGGAATTTCTCTACTAAATACAACTTCAAGTCGAGAATCTAGAAGATCAAAACTGTGCAGGGAGGTTGACATATAGTTACAAGTCCTCAAGGATCATTGTCGGTTCAATTCCATGACATTTGACTTTTCAAATTGCTAGGAATAAGTGATGGTATCCAAGAAAGCCATCCTATTTCTGATCAGCACTCTAAACAATTTGTCAAGCTGCTTCTCAAAGGGAGTGATCCTGCTTCCATATCTGCGAGGCATTTCTTCAAAAACTCAACAGATTGCTTTAATTCCAGTGCCGAACTGCCGCGTCAACGTTGTCAACCTCCTGTAATGGAGCCTGGGCGCCTTTGCTTCTTCTATCGATATCTTCCTTCACTTTATGATGCAGGGACTGAAGCGCCGACGCCGATGAAGAATGGCCCATGTGAGGAGGCGCTGAAAGGGACCGTTTTGGTTTGAAAGACATGGCAGCTACGAGAACACCGCAGACGCATACCATAGTGGCCATTGTTCCATATAAAATTTCCAAGAATTTCCAGGAACTGGGCCTTGTTTGAATTCCCACTCGCTGGAGTCGCCAAAAACTTCTCGCCTATTTGCCTCAACATAGAGCTACACTTGTCTAGTCTAGACTGCTTTGTGGAAGAGGCTTGTAGATTCTGCGCCTTTTTCGTCACCATGAATTCCTTACAATTACCGAGCCCCATCCAAGCTCTACAAAGTTGCCTGCCACACATCGAATTATCAGAGAAACCTTCCAACCCACGAACGATCATCTACAGCAATGCCTCGTATTCCTTGACATCACTTATAGTCCATCTCAGCGCATTGCAAACACTCTGTGGCCCAAGCGAAGGCTAGGGTTCCGAGCCCAGTGGTGGCTTTCTCCAGAATGGCAAGCCTGAGGGCAACTACAATAAGTTTCTTCTCGAGCACTGCAGCCTTAGGAGACATGATCATGTCCACACCACGCGCCTTTTTAAAATCTCCATGGCCGCCTCATTAATGGTTGATGCCACTATTGCTCGTAGATTGGAGTGTTTCCATTCTTTCAACCCGCGGTTCGAAAGGCGAAACCTGTTTACGAGCCATTATGGAGACCACACGTGACAAATTTGAATTGGTTCCATGCGCATAAGGAACGCTTTCTCATTAGCTAGGGTGACCAATGTTTGCTCACTCCAAGCCCGCAATGGAAAACACCTCCAGCATAATTAATTTCAAATGATAAAGATAAATAATTATTATCATTTTCCTTCACATTCAAATCTTCTAAATATTAATACAATGACATCACACTTTAAATCCTACAAAATATATATCACTTGTAGTTTAGTAAATGATATATATATATAAACAGATCATTTTTTATACTTGCTAAAGGTAATTTGGGTCAAAATTATTTCACTTTAATTAATTTGCAAATCTTTAAAAACTATTTTCAAAATTTATTAAAGTTTTAATAAAATTAAATACTTGTCAAAACTCTTTTCACTCTAAAAAAAAGTCTGAATATCAAAAAATTTGATTCATCTCAACACTTAGTAAATCGAAAGTTAAAATGGATCAAGCTAGTTTAATTTCTTACTTTGAATAGACTACATTTTTTGTTTTAACCAAATTAAAATATTTACATTACATTAATCTTTTTATTTAATTTAATTTAATTTTTATTTGCATGTAATTTAACTTAGTCAAAGTGTTAAACACCTCTATGCAATTAAACTTACTTTTTTAAAATTATTATAAATAAATAAATAAATAGAATCCTAAATTTTGAATTTCTATTATTTTTTTTATTAGTGGCAAATAAATAATTTATGGTAGAATTTGCATTTTGAAAAATTCAAATTAATATGAAGTGTTCCAAAGTATTTACAATGTTTCGTATATTAAAATAAAAAAGTTAGTTATACAAAGACCACCCAATTCTATTATCCTAAAAAGTCTTGGGAGTAGACCACCCAATTTCATTTCAAAGTTCATGAAAATTAGTTCTAAACTTGGGGATATTCATATTTTTCTTCAAATTAATCAAAAATAAAATTGATCATCTACTTATAATTTATCCTTAAATTTGGAAATCATAATATCTTTAACACTATCCTTGCTGGCCAAGACCAATTTCTAATTTTTTCCTCCAAAATAAAACCATAAAACTTGATTAAAATATAGTTAATCATATAATTAAATAAACAATTTTATCTCATTTTTTAAGATAACCACAATAAGTAGCTTAAAATCATATTAAAAATTAATTTATTACCAATATTATTAAACACTCATTATATTAACATTTATTATTTTATAAATATCTTCGTAAAAATGTATAATTACACATCGGACAATATTCCCATCTTACCAAACCTAAATTTGGCACTTTTACTCGCACCAAACTTCAAATTTAACATCTTTCCTGCTAATTGTAATAATTGAATGACAGTATATACTGCATTGATAACTATGTTGCAGATCATTTTCATGGGAAGAAATGGGCATGACGGAATGCACTGTACTGACAACTTTATTCTGTCATTTTCATTGGACGAAATGGACAAAGAATTTAAGCTAATATCAGCATGATCACTAATCTCTTTGCCCAAGATTTCTTAACCACAAGGAAAGATACCAAAACGCAAAAGACAGATTGAGCCCACCACCCTGAGTCAGGACAAGCAAAAATCATAATAAAAATACAAATACCTTATCAACATCATATTCACAGATCCCTACCTGCAACTTCTCACCATCCCAAAAGTCCCTATGATCCCCAATTAAAACAGGTGGTTCTTACAAACCCCATTGGAAGAGAGATTAAATATAAACATGTCTCTGCTCCAGTTGAGCAACACCCACACAAATCCCAGCAGCAAGCAAAAGCCCACAGCCTAAGCCTTTGCAGGAGACTTGGGCTCCTTGACCTTCTCACTCTTTTTGGGCAACAGCACCTGGTGGATGTTAGGCAGCACACCACCACTGGCAATGGTCACACCAGCCATGAGTTTACCCAATTCCTCATCATTCCTCACAGCCAGGAGCAGATGCCTGGGAATTATTCTGTTCTTCTTGTTGTCTCTGGCAGCATTCCCTGCAAGCTCCAAGACCTGATGGAAAGGACAATAAACCCCAATAAACCCCATATTATAACAAAGCCCAAATGACAAAAGCAAGATCAAATTTTTGACCACTGAGAAATTTAAAACAGAAGTACACCAGTACATACCTCAGCTGCCAAGTATTCCAGAACAGCTGCCAAATAAACAGGAGCCCCTGTACCAAGCCTCTGAGCATATCTGCCCTTCTTGAGATACCTTCCAATTCTTCCCACTGGAAACTGAAGACCCGCTTTCAAAGATTTGGAAACTGACTTCTTTTTGGGACCGCCGCCTTTCCTGCCTCCTGCGCCCTTCTTTGCTTTGGATCCCGCCTCCATCTCTGATAAATTAAGGGCACTAACACGCCTTCACACCCTCACCTGCGATCTCTAAAATCCCCTGCTGTTCTGTGACCCTGTAAATTTGGCAGAGAGCGTTGAAGTATTTGTAATATCGGCCCACGTCCTCCGAAGGGTTTATTGCCATTCGATATATTCGAAATGGATGGCCAGGATTTGTTTCTGCTCGATCCGGGTCGCTCGTGACGGGCCAATGGGTGCGCGGCTTATTTTTATAATGATTTTGAATCTAAATTGAAAATGTGTTCGTACCTGTTTTCTTTTTATTTAATAAAAACAAAATAAATACTCTTTTTTATCAGATACCATATATTTTAACAATGTCCACTAAACCCAATGGTTGAAGGCACTGACATTCCACCTCAAACAAGACATTATATTCTCAAGTTTTTTTTATAGTCATTCTTTTGCTGTGAATTTTGATTAAGAAATTTGTAGTTTTGTGAAGCCTTGCCTTGGAACAGCGTACTCAAATTGTCCATCTTTAGATTACTTTCACACTGATTACAAATATCCTCATAAGCCGGACATTCCATGATAAAGTGTCATTCAGTTTCAACGGCTCTTAACTTGTAAAAGATACAAATTCTTTCTTCCCATTCTTCCTTGGGGGTTATCCATCTACCTGTCTCACACCTAAGATGCTGAGATCCAGTCCTCAGTTGTGCTATTAAAATTTTAGTCTTTCCCTTGATTGTCGCACTCAAATAAGTCTTTTCTTCATGTGATTGTGATGGGTTGAACTTTTTGACATTTATTGTTTTTTTCCTGCCAACCTGTTTTTCCCACATGGCAGCCCTGAATTTTTCAACCACCCAATTTTTTATCTCCACTTTAGCATTAGGACAATCTTGCCAATTAATTCCCCATTTGTCATTTAGTTTCCTCCATATTTTCTTCCTGCGCTTTAGCTCCTTCGTATAAATCATCTTAGGCCAACGTTGTGCCTCCATATTTTCCACCATTTTTAGATAACTTAACAAGCGAATGATTGTTGAAGCCTCCATTGAAAACATTCCAGCCTCAGCGAGCAGGATCTCATATGGGACAGCTTTCTTGACTTTGAGGTTCCTAATGATTAAGTACTTTTGAATTCTTTCTATTTGTCTTTACTTGTGATTTGACATGTTGCCCCAAACTTCACATCCATATAAGACAACCAACATAACCAACACTCCAAATAGAGTTTTTTTGGTTCTCCAGTCCCACAATTCTGCTTCCTTACATACTTAAAAAGTTAAGAAACTCTCCACCCCCTTGGATCTTTTTAGTTATGCATGTCTCCCAATTTAGCCTATTGTGAAAAATGGTAGGAAGCGTCGAAAACAATGTGATACTGTATTCAAAGAAGTTGGAAAAAGAAAGTTCCTCTGAATATGTCTAGTTTCATGTTGTGCTAACGTGGACTTACTAAAACACATAATAAATATGTTGTGAGTGTTTTGAAAAAAAAAAAATACTTTTGCTATTTCATTTGAAATTAAAAACTACATTCCCTCAACTATTATGTAGTGTGTTTGTGTGTTTGGGGAGACATCATCTTTTACTTTCATTAATTTCATTAAAAATTCGAACTAGCATTTGCACGACGGTGCAAAGGGAACGCCGGAGGCGCACGCAAGCTGACAGAAATCAAGTTGACAAGCTGACATAGATGACAAATTTCAAATTTCTATTGGTTGGAGGGACAAACACATGTCAAAATCTCATTGGTAGGAAAGGCTATATTCAAGCTCTCTTATTGGCTTGGGTGAACAGTGTTTGCCCACCCCAAATCAACAAAAAGAACACCTTCAGCATAAAAAGAAATATTGGTAAATTTATAAAGATTAAAGGAAATATCAGAACCTAATATATTTCTATGAAATTCAGGTACAAAACATACTCCATCATCTAAAAGAAGTGATTGCTTTGAAAGCAGGGCTGCTAAGAAATTTTGCTTCTTATTAATAAAAACATACTCCATTATCTAAAAGAAGTCATTGCTTTGAAAGCATCGCTGGTCTTTATGAAAAAATTAAATATCGTCATATTGTTTTTGCAATTGATAAATATTTAGTTACCAAAGTTCTTGATAAAGAATAGCTTGTCCGTATGAAAGATTTAAATATTATCATATTGTTTTTGCAATTGATAAATCTTTCGTTATCAAAGTTCCAGATGAAGAATTTTAAGATCAGTTTTTCCATTGAAACATTCAACTAAGACTTTGGAAATCCCCTGCCGATTTGAAAACTTTTACCTATTTCTAGAGAGCAATTCACATAGCAATACCCATTGTCATTAACTCAGCCTGAAAATGTGTTCCATTCCCAAACCCTAACCTACATTTGATCAAACACATTTTAAGTTGAATAGAAAATATGGTGTGCATTTGTGTGTGGGGAATGTAGTTGGGCCTGATAGCTTAATGTGTAATTAATTGGTTTTTTCAATTATTTAGAATTATGGGAAGAGAAATTAACAGCGTTTATTTAAAATTAGAAAGGAAAAAAAATGATAAAATTGTGTATGTTAACATTATATGTTTCGTTGTGATAAAGATTTAAAGGTTTTTAATCTTTATTTATATTTAAGAAAAAACAAAACAAAATAATTTGATCAATTCAAAATTGCAATTTTAACGAGTTAGATTATTGTGATGGCATATTTAAAATTTTCAAAAAGATAAAATATTTAAAGTTAATTTCAAAATTATTTAATGTAGAAATGATGTAGATATATCTTAAATTTGAATTTATTAAGCATTTGAACTACAAATATTTTAATGTTTAAAAAACTTTTATTAAGATGAATTTAGATTGGATAGTTATTTTTTTTAAATAGCATATTGCATTGACTTATACCATATGCTACATCAACCTTATGCATTAAGGTTACACATCTCTCTCACATTGAGTTACCAAATGCTTATGGCTTCTTTCATTGTAATGAATTCCCCACATAAGTTAGCATGCATACTTGTATAAAGATGTATTGTTTATAAATATTTATGTATTATATGTAGCTAAGTATGCGGGAGATGTTTTAGTAAGACTTTGTACTTACATCTACAACTCTGTGTATGGGGAGAGGTTATAGTAACACTTTACATTTGATATTGTATGGAAGGATTAGATAAAAAATAATAACAATAATAATAAAATTTAATATAGGTTCAATTAAAAAATAACAAATAATAAAAATAATAATTCAACTCAATTCAATCTATTATATTGTAATTTTATTTTAATCAATAAAATTATAAATATTTCTTCATGAAAATATTCATAATATGCATATCCCATTAAAAATAATAATTAGATCAATATAGATCGATGGATCTATCCCACATGGATCTCCTAGTTCATGCTAGTAACCATGGCATTTCATAACTTCATGCTTAAATTCAATTGCATCTAGAGGCCCTCTACAATCTAGTATGGAGGAGATTTGTAGCAATGTTTTAGATAGATATTGTAGTGAAGCATTAAATCAAAAAATAATAATAACATAATAAGTCGTCAATTCAATTGTTATATTATAATTTTATTTTATTAATATACATATTACATTAAGAGAAATGTAAATAAATTTGAAGAGCAAGGTTATATTTTATATTGAAGGGTTAAATTTATTTAACTCTTCTATGATGACAAGTTAAAATTAATTGTTCTTTTCATGTGAAGCTTAAAAATAATTTAAAATTTTGTATATAAAATTACTAATTTACTTATTAATTGTAAAATATTTAATAGAGGTGGCATGAAGGGGAGAGATTATATATAATCTCGAATGAAAAATGGTCACCAATTACTCTTGGAGGTTGGGCAGGAAAACCAACAATCAAGTGGAAATGTATGGTCTTTTATTGGGTCTAACTCATGCTCATGACATGGGAATTTCTAAGGTAATAATCCTAGGAGATTCTATGATTAAAATACAACATCTAAACAATGGCTCCTATCCAAAGGAGAATATCCTCAGGCTCCTCCTCAAAGTAATAAATCGTGCTTTGGATCTCCTTCTCTCCAAGTCTCTCTTCCATATCCTCAGAAACCAAAACTCAGAGGTAGATCGCCAAGTCAATCTAGCCTACCTCTTAGAAGTGGTTCAAAGGGAAGTTAATGGAATCAAAGATTGGCATCCTATACCATAATTTCCTTGATGTGTTATCTCTACCCCAAGCAATCATCCTCGTGCCACCCCCTTGGATTCACATTAAGGGGCGATTTAAACTTTGGTATTAAGTTATTTTGGGCATAGTTGGTTTGTATCACAGCTCCAATCGAGCGCTTGACCCATGTGTTGGCCCTCGTTTTTTATCTCTTTTTGTTTATGAAATACACCTTATTTTGCCATATTAGCCATGATCTATTCACCATCATATCCACCTTATATTGACCAAAATATGCATATACATGTATTTAAATTATGTTTTTCAATTATTAGATGTTTTTGTAGAAATTGAAATTTAAGTGCATTTTGGACAGCATCAAAAATTCCCTTAATGACTTTATGGTTTGCATATGTGCAGGGCACTTGGGCTCGAGATGGATACATTTCTAGAAGGCTTGGGAACTAAGAATAAGAGTACACATGTTGGTATAGTCAAACCGAGCTTTAATAGGCCCAGTCAAAGGTGGTCAAACAAGACCTCTCTTTATGGAGGATCCCTAGAAACTAGGTCAAAACTCTTATTTTGTGGGATTTTCTAGATTTTGATGGATATGATGGATGAATTCGACTTTATTTGATAGGATAAGGATAGTTATGACTACTTGAGCTATTTTAGATGAGTTTGTTAGATACTTTATCTATTTAAACTTCAAACTTTGAAGGCATTGGTATGTAGAACTTTTATGACTTAATATTATTATTTCTGAGACTTGGAAACATAATTGAAGATTTGTTCTATCATATTTGCTGCTGTTATATGCTGGTTGATTGATTGAATTCTTAAGTAGTTGAATTCACCTTCAGTGTGCGAGGCAAGGGTAGAGGGCCCCCACACCGAGCTAAGTGCACTTCTTAGTTTATTTTGTAGCTGCAATTTCTAAATTAGCTTGCTTATGTTTAATTTGTTTATGTTGATTATTTATGAGTATTTATGAATATAATGATCATTCTTAACTTGCATATGAAAGGACAAACAAATGTTTAAGTTAAACATTCTTTCTATCTAATCAAGATCTTCAATTAGAATTCATCTTTACATGCTTTTATATGCCTTTAAATTATTGTTGATGGATCTTAATCTTGTTTCTATTCTGCATATGAAGAGTCAACCCAGTATTTAAGTTAAATACTTCTTCTATCTGATTAAGAGACTAAAAACTAAGATTCATCTTTCCTGCTTCTTTCTGAATTCCTATTTTTAACAATAGCATTACTGATAAATGAATATATGATAAAGGAAAATCAGGACCTTTTCAATGAATAGCCTCTTCAATTATTACTTCATGTATCTTAATCTATTGTTTAGTTAAGTAGTTTTTTATTTCTAATTCACATGGTAATCTTGTCAGAGAAGGACAAACAAATCTCTTAAGTTAGGAGATTCTTATGCTTCTAATTACACTTATGAATTTAGAAATTGTTTAAGTTAGATTTATATTTGTAATATGCATTTCCCTAATCATTAATAAACCATCTTCTGAATTGATCACAACTGAAACCCATATACTTTGGGGATGCTTCTAAGTTCCACTAACCCGGATTGATAATAAATACTTGCGTTAGTTTACAACAGTAAATTGACCCAACATTTTGGTGTCGTTGTTGGGAAAGCATATTCCAAACGGTCAAGTAGGAAGACAAAAAGATAATAATAATAATAATAAAACAATATAAATTTACCAAAAACAACAAAACATAGTTTTTCTTTCAAGAAATGTTTTCTTATGCCTAGAAATAGAGATCAGGAGGATAGATTTGTGAAACAAAACCCCCCAACAGCTCATTCATCCACAGGACTAACAACATCAGTTGTTAGAAACCCTACTATAGAAGAGTTAGAGGAAAAAAAAAGATCAGCACAGAGATTAACTTTAGTTGAAAGACAAATCTTGTTAGCCTTAGAGGTAAAGAAAAATAAATCACCCAAAGAACCTCCTTCCGTATGAAAACAAAAAGATACAAGAAAATCAATTGTTGAACAACTAGAGAAACCTGTCCTTGAAGAAATAAAATTAGTTTGAAACACTACAAATCTCAACCTCATATCGAAACACTACAAATCTCTGAACAAGAAATGGCTGAAGAAGGAGAAGGATCAACTAGACTAAACATGACTCATGAACAAAGACGAGAATATGAAAGACAACAAAGGGAATGGCGAAGACAATGAGAAGAAGAAAGAAGATTTGAGGCAGAAAGAAAGGCAGAGGAAGACAGAAAAGCAGAAGCACTTAGAAGAATACAGGAAGAAGCAAGAAGATAAAATCAAAATCGAAGAACACAAGAAAATGAGCAAGAAGTTAACAATGATCAGGAAACTACTTTTGGCTTTCCTATTTTAGATGCAAGAGAAATACTAGGAGAAGAAATAAAAATGAAAAATATTCCACCTTCTGTATTACCTAATTTCTATGGAATGTCAACAGAAGATCCTGATGCATTCATGTTCGAATTTGATATCTTATGTAGAACCTATGGATATACTGATGACACATACAAGCTTTGACTTTTTCCTGCTACTCTAAAAGTAGCAGCCTTGAAATGGTTCATGGGATTAGGAGAACATACAATTGCTTCTTAGGAGGATATGAAGAAATTTTTTCTTAAAAAGTATCAAGCTTACTGCAGGGCTAGAGACTCGAAATAAGACATTTTCAAAATGACATAACAAGAAGACAAAAGTTTGGAAGAATATTTGGAAAGATTCCTTTACAATTTACATAAATCCAAACATCATTCTCTTAGTCCTTATACCATTTGCACTATTTTTCTAAAGTGTATTTGAGATGAATATTTAGACATTCTTAATGTGATGGGAAAAGGAGATATTTCCAATTTACCATTTGAAGAAATTGTTGAATTATGTCAGAAATACTTTAGGGGAAAAGCAAAGAGTGGGAAGAGAGATATTTCGTCAAAAACTTCCAAATCTGCAGCAAGTGCAATAACAAGAGCAGAGATAGGAAGCATGCTAGAAAATCTTAAAACAAATCTCTTAAGCACTTTGGGAACACAAATAGATGTTTTAAAAGCTAAGAAAAAAGAAATAAGATCAAGATGAAATCTTAGCAATTTTTTGTCCAAAGTGTAGGCAAAAAAATCCACTTAGGGAATGTCCTTTGCAAGGTATATAAGTGTGTGGACTATGCACAAAAAATCATGCAACAGAAAAATGTCCCAAATTAAAATAATTTAAAGGATAATAAGTGCAAGGAGTAGATTCTCTCTACTATGTGGCACTGTTGAAGCCTCGAAAATCGCTGCTACAACATTGGGGGATAACCACCCGGTCCAGACCTTAATACAGCTCCTTTTCCGTTTATGATAGTGGCTCCGATTGGTTTAACTAGGTCTAGTTACATCTTCCCTATCGCTATTGATTTATGATGTTTCCTTAAATACCAATAGACAGGGATATCAGATCAATTCTTCTTGCTGATCAGGCAAGAGAATGACCCTTAAGCTGATTTGGGTTCAGCCAAACCACAACTAAGATTTTGCCTCTTTGAGAAGAGGACTTAAAAGAATTTAAATTTAATTTAATTGCAAACTTATTCTATAATGCAAGCAAAAAGAAACTAATCTAAATCCTATCTCAATCAGGTAGATGAAAATCTAACCCAACTAAGAGCAAGATAATTAAGCAATGATGATTAAAATATGTCTGGCTTTTAATTAATGTCAAACCAACGAAGAAATTCAATTTAGCTCACATTTGTGAGTACCAAAACATATTCTATTGAGACCATTTGACTGAAATAATAAATCAACAACACTCCGGAAGAAATTCACAAAAATGATCTTGATTATCAAATCAATCAAGTCAATAATTAAACAATAATATGTGGAAGAAATTCACAACATATTATTATTTAAAAAATCAGTTTTGTAAGACAGATTTCTGAGCAAATCGTTACTCAGAAATCAGAGTTAAATCCATAAGAACAGAGATACATAACAATTTGAGACAAATTATCCATATCAACAGAAATGCATAAACATGAATAAAATGAAACAACAATTTTATTAACATGAAAATGAAACTGGTATTTGATACAGAAATGCCAAAAATACCATTTAATTGAATCTGCTTCTCTAATCCTGGTCTCTAACAGTACTTTACATTACTTGAATTTATGCTTTCAAGACTAGAACTGCAGAAATGCAAACTCTGCCCATCATGCATAATTCAAGACATAAAGAAAAACCCTCAATAATGTTCAGATCTGAATTTTTTCTCTCCTCCCCATCTACAACTCTAAACCCCTATTACAGAAATGCTTTTAGAAGTCTGGAATTGCAGAGGAGAGCAGCCCCCTTTTCCATTATGCAATTTGATATTTATAATATTTGCAAAGGAATTCTTGAGATGAAAGTTTGTTGAAGAAAATCTGTCCAATCACTTTTATTTGCTCAAACATTCCAATCTTTTAATTGCTGGAGCATTCTCATTGATTAAGATCTTTTCTTCATATCTCTTCTACTGTTTTCCCGCAAAAAGAAATCAAAATAAATTAAAATGCAATCAATAAAAACAAAATATCATTTCTGGCATTTAAAACAAATCCAATCAAATTCTATTTAAATAAATAATTGAAAATAAAATATAAGCTCTCTATTGATGCCTGGGATGGTTTAATTGGCCAAGGATATTATTGACAAATGGATCTGCAATTAGAAGAGGCTTGGACAAATGAAAATGCAGAAAATAAATCAGAAAAATTGATTTTGCTTTAGAAATTCGGAGCTTGATTTTCTGCATGATTTTTGACCCAATTAATGACCAAATCTATTAGTGGAACCTCTTCAGAAATGTTCTCCTTGATTTTATCTTTCCAATGAGCCGTCCTGGGCCTCATTTGGCCAAGTAAAACTCATTCTATAAGCTTCCAAAGTTGATGAGTCAAATCTGGCATAAATCTGGAAATTCTGTTGCTGGGCTAAAAATCAAAATTTTTAATTAGAAATTTAATCTTAAATTAAATTCTAATTATCTAATAATTAATTCTAAATTAATTATTAACTAACTAATATATATAATTAATTTTAATTAATTATCATCTATTTTAGAAATTAATTAAGTTACAAAATTAAATTAATATACGAATGATTTGAAAAAGTTAATTTAAATATGATTAAAATTATATTAAAATTATAATAAACATTATAATTATAATATAATTATTATAATATAAAAATATAAAAATTAATTTACAAACCATTGGAATCAATCCAAACCCAAAATTCATAAAACAAACCATTGAAATCAATCAAAACTCATTAATTCATCCATGTAAGTTTGTGGAAGGATATGGTGAGTGGAGTGTGAGGTGAGGGTGACGTGAGGTGAAACAAAAACTTTATATTAAAAAAATTTTAACACATCGCATATCGCAAGAACCTTGGATCGGGGTTTTTTAAATGTGCATGTTCTAAAAATTGTGATGGATCCGAAATTGCGAAATTGCGATCTGCGATCTGCGACGGATCCGAATTTGCGATTTGCGATCTACGATGGATCTGAAATTTGCGATCTGCGATCTGCGATGGATCCGAAATTTGCGATCTGTGATCTGCGATGAATCTGAAATTTGCGATCTGCGATCTGCGATGGATTCAAATTTGCAATTTGCAATCTGCGATGGATCTGGAATTTGCGATCTGCGATCTACGATGAATCTGAAATTTGCAATCTGCGATCTGCGATGAATCTGAAATTTGTGATCTGCGATCTGTGACGGATCCGATGATGTAATAATTTTTTTTTTTAATTTTTAATTTTGGTTTTATTTTAATGATATTTAGTTTAGCTATGAAATTTTCTAAACTACAGCCACTCCGAAAAAGAATAAAAAATAGCATTTTTAACCCAGACTAGAAAAATGATGGGACTTCAAAGGAGTACCATTTTTAAACTAGTTGACCAAATGAGGCGAAACAAGCATCAATGGGAGGCTTATAAAAAATCGATTCAATCAAAACAAGAATCCAAAGAAAATGAAAAATTAACAAAAGCGTAGGATAATCAACTAAAATAACAATCCTAAAAGGTGTTTAGCCAAAATTTTATAAAAAGGGTCCCCATTATTTGAAATGAACAAGTCAAAAATGGGGGGGTTGTGTTTTACCACAACAATGGCGACACACTGGAGAAAACCAGTTATCTCTGTTTGATATGAATGAGATTTTCCTAAAATTCAAGTAAAAATAATTAAAGAAAAGAGAATTATACTTAAAATGCTTGACTAGGTTCATTAGTCTGAATAAAAGCAAGAATCATCTAACTATAATTTTTCTTAAAATTCCTCATAAATTAAAATATTTCAAAACTTCTATATCAGTCCTTAATTAGTTGTAGAGATAAAGCAGGGGTCACTTTACAGCTTAGCTTTTAAAATATACTCATTTGTCACAGGTAGAGCCACTGTTGCCAGCAAACATCTATAGTCTCGACAGGGTTACCTTTTAACCACCAATGATTCAGAATCCCATCTCTTTAAGAATTATTGACCTAGAGATAAATCCATTTATATTATT